>JABFDZ020000132.1:694350-716279 GCA_019775955.2 Pollimyrus isidori | reverse complement strand
CCCCCCCCCCCCCCCCCCCCCCCCCCCCCCCCCCCCCCCCCCCCCCCCCCCCCCCCCCCCCCCCCCCGGGCCCCCCCAAGCTAGGTATACATAATACTATTAAGTGGCTTCTCTGTGTGTGTGTGTGATTTCTCAGCACACGATAACTCTGTGTGTGTGTGCGCCCCCCTAAAAGTTGTGGAAAGAGCAGTATGTCTGAGTAGAAGATCTCAAGCAAAAAAGTGTCCTCAGCAGGCATTTGGAAAAATATCAGCAGTTCACAAAGTGGCAGGGTTACGTCGGCCCTTTGAGGTGGTGAGGGCATGGGGCACGAGCGGCTTTCTCCTCTGCCACTAGGTGGGGGCAGATGTCCTGCCGCAGGTGTGAGGACTTGTGGCGTGTGGGGGTGGGCGGGGCAGTTGAAAGGCGCCGGGCTGACATTCCCAGCGACAGCCCTGAACTTTTCACGGTGGCAAATATGTCAGCGTGGTCATGGGCTGGGGTGGGGGGAGCTGGCAGCCTTCCTCATGCTCATCATCACCTGGTCATGTCCGCTGAAGGTCAGGCACGGTGCACAAGCCGTCCGAAACCAGCCGCTCACCTGCGCTTATTGGTATCACCTGAGCAACTCTGCCAGCTATGTGTAATTTTTTTTGGGCTGAGGGGGTGTGAGAATTTAGTCTTTGTTCTTCTCCGGACACTGCCTTTGTGATGCTGTTCCCTGACGTTCCAAAGATCAACCAGCCTGTCCTGTTGTTTTGCTGACTAGCTTATGTACGATCTGCATGCAAAAACGATTGAATTTTTCAGTATCCATCCATCCATCCATCCATCCCTGCCTGTCCTTTATGGGGTTGTAGTGAGCCTGGAGCCTGTCACAGAAAGCAGGATGCGGGCTGGGCTGCCAGCCGGTCGCGAGGCGCACGCACAGACACGGCCAGACGCACGCCCTAAGGGTAATCTGGAGACGCCAATTAGCACGTCTTTGTGCCGCAGGAGTGAACTGCAGCAGCGTGCAGAAGCCCACGCCATGTGGGGGAAATGGCACCGTTTCATGGGCCTCAGCTGTGATTCCAGTGAATCTGCAGTTGAAAGTGGGTAGGAAAGCAACAGCACATACAGCTGAAGCAGGCATCCCCCCCCCGCACCTCATAAACCCAGGCCTCTGATCAAGGTGCTTCCCCAGGCAAGTCTCATTCCTCCCTGTATGATGAAGCGTCATCGCTCAGTATCTCCCACACCTGCAGCTACTGACCATCATAAACTAAATTATGTCCCAAAGCGGGGCCCTGAGCCACTGTCAGGGAAACGCCTCAGCTGATTGGAGCCCCCAGTGCATGATGGGTCAAGAGAGACTCACCATAGATAGTCTGCAGCACTGTGGTTTTCTTGGCCGTCGCCTTGCTGGGAGGAGTGTGATGTTCTGTTGGAGGCGTGGCCTTTGGAGGGGCGGAGCTCCAGTTGGGTTGCCTTTCCCACAGCAGCCGAACGAGGAGGGAGGTGACCGTCTCTGTCACCACCGCCCCTTTGTCACCCCTGCGCAGAGCCTCCTTAAGCCTGCAGCGTACATGGAACCTGCGGGAGACAGCGACAGGATTAACTAAGCAGCATCCTTCTGTAAACCATACATACAGCCTCCGGGGGCCTGAGGACTGGCTGACGCAGGACGCCCCCCTTCCCCCTGAACCTGAGAGACGTGTGCAGGCCATTAGTCACGTCTCGCCAGCCCGCTGAACTTTTCCCCCTCGTTAAAGGCCTCGGCACTGCGCCCTCGCCCCCTCCTACTTCGCGAGGTGTCGATGTGCAGGAGACCGCAGGGCGCCACGGCATGCCAGTCTCCGCCTTGGGCACATGTGCAGACACATGGCGCCAAGACGCAGCGCTCTGGGGTCAGGCGGCGTGCGAATGGCTTCAGCTCCCTGCCGCACGCGAGTGCCGTGAGCCAAAAGTGGCACCGGACCTCATAGTCAGAGGTTCACACGGGACTCTGCTGTTGGACCTTTTAACGCACAGGCATGATGGCAAGATTCTTAAAAGCTGGTTTCAATGATCGTGCGAGGCCAATAACACGGGTTTACATCAGTGCATTGTAGAGTCTTGTGTCCACAGCTGGGGAGTAATGGGAGGCTCCACCAAACGTGAACCAGTATGTGGGCCCAAGCACATACATCTCCAGTAAAGCTTTGCTTGACCAGAGTTACACTAGTTCTTGCTTAGGGCTAGACTCGTACACAGCATCCAGTGCAAATCCTCTTTTGGTGCTAAAATAGTTCTGTCAGGATATAATGAAGACGTGCAGTGAAAAGTTAGCAGTGGAGAAGCGTTGACAACTAATTTTTCGACTGGCCCTGATGCAATTCCTTTTGAAAGCTGAAAACTTAGGGGGAGGAGAGTATTTAAATTGAAAAGGTTTCCCGTTGGCAATTTACTGCAAACTGCGGCATTATTTAATGCCAAAAAAGCACGTCTTATTTTGGCAGCCCTTTGGTACGTTGGGTCAGTCATTATTTAAATGAACTGACTGTGTTAAAAAAATTGTGCATTTTCAGGTCGTCAACGGCAGAATCGGCCACAGCCACTGGCATTTTTTTTTTTTAATTATTATTGCACTGTCACGCTAATTTGCCCTGCTTAGTAAATCTTAGTAAATCTTAGTAAATCTGGGTGGAGTGACAGACAGGTCCACAGTCCACTAGCGTGAGCCCTCTGGCATCGGACACCTTGCCCATCCATCAGTCGCCCCGCTGACCACACACAGGAACTGAGCAGCAGCTAGCCAAGTGTTAGCCTATCGATCCTGCTTCAGTCATGGCTGTTGCGTGTGTGTGTGTGTGTGTGTGTGTGTGTGTGTCCGTGTCCAAGTTTGTTCTGCAGCCCCACCTCCTCCACGCCCTCTGGATGGTGCTGGCTGCCTGATTCTCCTTGTAGAACACCTCCCTGTCCACCACCTGCAGCCGCAGTGGCATAAGCTCCACACTCCCTGGGGGGGGCAGCGGGACTGGGGGCCCAGAGGGGGCCCCTGGGAGGGCCGGACATGCCCCACTGGGGGTGGAGCGAGGGTGTGGACTCCTGGTCTTCCTGTGTGGAGCAGACGTTGGGGCCCCGGGGTGGTGCAGTGGTGTCTGATGGGCACTGCATGGCCTGCTGGAACCGGCGGGTGAGTGCCGCCCCCCCTCTGGGCACTGCCCCATCGCCTTGGCGGCCACATCTTGAGCCTGAGACGATGTAGACGTCGACATGGCCTTCTGGCTCTCTGGGTGGTGGGGAACTCCCATGGGTTTCACGATACCGCCACACACTACTGCTGAGGCGGGTTGGGGCGTGGCTGGTGGGGGTGTGGCCAGGGGTGGGGCCATGGGTCTGGTCACCTTAGCCTCCTTTTCACTTCTAGATGCCCTGCCCCTCAGTTCTGGACAGATAGAAAACACACTGAATAACACTTCATTCATTCATTTAGGTATTTCTCTCATACATTTCAGTGTTTAGCATCTCCAGACACTGCTGCCCCATACCTCTACCCTTCCGCTGCTCCTCAGGTCTCCTGGTACATCGAGCCCGACTGCGCTCTGCCCATTCTGTCTTGGAGGGTTTTCTGGCCACAGAGGCCCCAGGAGACTGGACACTGACCCTATCCTTGGGCTCCGACACAGACAGGGCAGACAGGACCTGCCGCACGCCACTCAGGGAGCCCTGTAACTCCGCCTCCCGCCTCCTTTGTTGTTCCTCCTCCCGTTTTCTAGGGATCAGAGAGATGCTGTTACATACACACTATTACACTATCAATTTCACAAATGGTTACACTCTCCAGGCCATTATACACCAAGTTACACGATGGGTTCCACGCCCTCCAGGTCATTACACAGCGGGTTACACACACTAATTGCTGTTACACAGAGGGCTACACACTATTCTGACTAACACAGCGGATTGCAGACTCTGCTGCCCGTAACAGAGCAGGCTACACGCTGCACTGGTCGTCACACAGTGGGTTACACACTACGCTGGCTTTTACACAGCAAGTTACACACAAATTATTGTGACCATTACACGTGTTTTGCACGCACCAGGCTGTTACACAGTGTTGGTCGTAGTGGCTGCTTCAGCCACATGTTAATGGTACAGCAACCAACACACCAAGTTTAGTGTGTTTCAGCATTTGGAAAACGTGAGATGTAAGAATTCACCCTCTCTTCTGTTACATCTGGCAGATACAGGAGAAGAAAAACAGGGGAGAAAAAGACAATAAGAGTCTTTAAAAAGCTAAGAAAGGAGAAAGATATCAGGAGCTATCAAAAACATAAGAAAAGAGGAGTGGCGGCAGGAGTGGAGGAAGGGGGCAGAGGAAGACCCAGAAGAGGAGAGAGACCTCTGGCCACCCCCTGTGCCCCATTCATCTCCCGCGCTGACAGCTGGTAAATGTCAGCCGCCGCCGCTCATATGGTCCAATTAGCGGCAGAACAGCACGACACCGGTCCGGATGTGGGGGCTGGGACGAGGACGGGACCCGCTGCAAGAGCCCCGTCACTGGCCGGCATTACGGCTGTCGGGGCCCTGGAATGGAGGCTCGATGGTGCTGTCACTCTCACACACACACCCACACGGCTCAGGCGATCGATAGAAGGAGGTAGCTTGAAGGTAGGCTAATTGTTGCCCCACGGGTGGGGGGGGGGGGTGCCTCTTCTTCCCTCCACCGGCGTTCTGATAAGAGCAAATGGCTCTGGATAGCGCCACTGACATGGAGGGAACTGACAGTCATGAAAATCCTGATGGAAGGACTGTATCTGGATACACTACTGTGAATGACTGATCAGCATCATATGATTTCAATATACTCTTCAATGTAATGGCTATACTGGGTTGTGCCCAGTATGCAGTAGAACATGCAAACAAGATATACTGGTGACAGCAAGTGACATGACAAAGTCATGAAAGAGAAGGTGGGAAATCCAGTTGGCCAGTAGGGACAGAAACACAGCTAGAGCTATTAACCAGCATCTGTGAATCCATTGACCTTGCCACTGTCAATACATTCTTCAAGCAACCAAAGAAGCATTTCTACACCCAGATATCACCGCATGGAGCTCAGACATCAGACTATATCCTTAGCGCCAAAGGCCAGAAGACCAGAGCCGTGGCCTCCAGTGCCTTGTGGAACACATCATTAACTACTCATGTGCAAACTCCAACAAGGCCATCCGACTTCCAAGAAATCACCCGGAGAATATCCCTGAAGCATCAGAAACCAATTTAAGATTTCTGGACATACTTGATAGACAAACGGAGATACAGATGGAATTCAAAGAAGTTATTCAAAAGGAATGGGAGAAAAAAAACTGTCAAAATGAAAGAGCCAAATAAATCATAGTGGATGACAAAAAGCACCGTGAAGATTAAAAGAAAGAAACTGAACAATGAAAGTAAAAAATACTAAATCAAAAATTCCTGAAAGCTACTCATGAAAGCTAATGTTACAAAAACAACTGCTAAGAAAGAAAGGAACCTGAAAAGAGAGGACTGCTGCATCAGTTTGGAAAGACACCAAAGCGCTCATGATAACTGAAAGAACAAGGATTATGAAGAACTGGCAGGAATTTGAAGAAAACCTCTACAGCAGTGACACCACCATCCAAGGTGTCTGAGCCTTAGAAGAACCTTCAGTATTGGAAGAGTTCAAATTAGCCTTGAGACCTGATGGAGAGTGTCCATGATGGAGAGACCAAAACATCTCAATGGACATATGAAGAATCTCTACACTGGACATGAACATGGAGAAACCAAGCAGGCCCACACTGATAAAGGAGCTAGACAAAGACTATCACCATACCTATTCAATGTGCATGCCAAACATATAACGAGGGAAGTTGGACTAATAGAAGACAACTGAACTGTGAACGAACTAGTGGATTCTTGATCAAATCAAGCCTGAGGTGTCGTTGAAGCACAAATGACCAGGTTGAAGCAGTCTTAGCTTGCGTATATTACGAAAAGACCCACTGCACTGGGTAAAAGCAAAAGAGGATTACTATCAACAAGATGGATGGACTCAATCATCATTATAATGACTGAGCCTTTGGGAAGCCTGGAGAGAGAGCGGGTTTTGGAGGAATCCTGTCTACATGGTCAATGTAGTCGGCACTGACTTCCCAGCACCCAGAATGTTCATGTGCATGAGTGGAGGCGGTCCTCACTTGGCAGCGTCCTTGCGAAGCTGCTCATGTCTCATAAGGAGGTTCTTTCGTTCCCTGAAGGCCTGCCGCACCTTGTAGCCCTTGTACACGGCCTGGATAGAGGATGCCGCGATATCCTGGATGGCGGCGATGGAGAGGGCACTGTGCTCCAGCATGAACTGGGTGACCTCCTGATGCTCCCCGAGGAGGGCGTAGTCCAGAGGGGTGTACCTGTCCCCCCATCCCAAACCCGAGAGGCGCACCGATGAAAAGTTGGCAGTCTGATGAACCGTCAAAACACGGTTGCCATTTTTACAGACATTTCACCATAGCACTCCGTCGATTGCACTTTCTCCTGTAATCCCTTCTAGAGACAAACTACAAAAGTTTACACAGAACTTTTTCCATAACCTACTTCTTAAAATGCATCGATGACCGTATATGACATATTCATGGCTACAACCATGTAATCTAAGGATGGACCCTCACATTTATATCTCCACTACAAAGAATAAATGTGTGATATAAGTGAAGCCTGCTCTCAGCTTGTTACGCACAATGGTTCGAAAGGATAAACACCAAGCAAACTGGCCTGCGGGGTGTTTCTCAAAGCAGGATTTCTTGCTTAGCTGGATAACTTGTTGGATTTAAGGTAGTCTAAGATACATGTAAGTGGACAATTGTAAAAGCAATTTAATCCAGACTACCTTAAATCCAACAAATTATCCAGATAAGCAAGAAATCCTGCTTTGACGAACACCCCCCTAGACTGGCCTTGGATATTGCCTCACCTCTCCTCACTGTGCTCCATGTGGTTGGGGAAGGCGTTATATCCAAGTAATAGCTTCACTGCATCCAGGTAACCGTTGTTACAGGACCAGTGCAGGGCTGTCCTCCCCTGCAGCCACACATACAGGCTGTACATAGGAACATAGTGTAGATATACAGAAAAGGCAGAAATGCTTTTGTGGTGAATCACCTCTTTGTCCTGGATGTTTGGATCAGCCTGGTTCTCCATCAGGACGGCCATGCAGCTGATGTAGCCGCCGTAAGCTGCACACTGAAGAGGCGTTCGGCCCGCCTGGTCCTGCACGTTGGGAGTGATCCCGTTCTCCATCAGCACCTGGCAGACCTCCGCGTTACCGCCCAGGGCTGCCCAGTGCAGCGCCGTGTGGCCGTCCAGGTCCACCAGGTCCACACGGGCCCCGCCTGGAGGGACAAGCAGAGGACCATACGAGAACACACCAGCTAAAAACACGACGTACATTAACACGTTTGCTCACCCCCAATTCAGCCAGTCTTTGAGCGATGATCTAGACGGCTCACACCCTTGTCAGTGACACCATGTGCAGTGGTGATGGTGCCCCTCTTTCGATACTCGGCGTGAGGAAGTCACCCTCGCAACCCTATTCAGGTCGATCACCGCTTCTGTGGACCGGAAGGTTCAGACTACGCCTGTGATTCGAGAGTCTGCCCTCTGATACCTTTGATGAGGGTGAGGATGACGTCCCGTTGGCCCATCTCACAGGCCCGGAAGAGGGGCGTGTGCTTCATCACGTCTAGGGCGTCTACCATGGCACCGCGCTGCAGGAGCAGCTGCACCGTGCTGACGTGCCCCGAGAGGGCGGCCGCATGCAGGGCTGTG
Organism: Pollimyrus isidori; assembly: GCA_019775955.2. Lineage (NCBI taxonomy): Eukaryota > Metazoa > Chordata > Actinopteri > Osteoglossiformes > Mormyridae > Pollimyrus > Pollimyrus isidori. Next base: position 708,488 of record JABFDZ020000132.1, on the reverse strand, counting down.
TGCGGAGATGCAGCAGGAGTGACCACCAAATGCTTACACATTCAAGTCACGCCATAAGTGTCTCTTGAAATTTAAAACAGTCACACTAACGGGTAAAGGCGAGTAAAACTCTAAACTAAATGACAAGAATCTCTTAAGTGCTAATTGTTGTTAACGGTCTAATTCCCTGGACGCCTCTGTAAAGAGAGAGAATCTGGCCAGCAAGCCTGGTTCCCATTCTCAGCCAGGCTGGGGGAGGTTTACTTGGGCTGATGGATGAGTCCACAAAAGACCAGAATGGTGCAATCACAGCAGACCCCCCCCGTGGGGGCAGGACAAACACCCAGGTTATTAATTCCTAAATCTCCCTTCAAACAGAAGAGCTGTCCGTCTGTCTCCCCATTGCCTATGCAAGTCAGATGGGGAGGGTCACATGGGCAGGGGGCCGAATGCATATGCATCTGGAGGAGCTGCTGGGGGTGTGGTGGGGGATAGAACATCATTCATATTCCATAAGGTCCTAAAGCACACCGGGCGCCCAAATGTGGGGGCCAGTCAGGGGTCCGGTCTGACCCAAAATTCAGGAATATAATGACGGACAGCATATCTGCTGTCATGACCCAAGTGTGACCAGTGCTGATGAGCCTGTTAGCTCATTAATCACCGTTTGCCACCCTGCCACATATGTGTCACATCTCGGGCAGACGGGGGTGGGGGACAGGTTCAGGTCTCCTGAAGAGGATGCGTCAGCTAAGGCGTTTAATTTGAACCCTTCTGAACTTGACAGTATTTTCAGTTACAGGCATTATCTTCTCAAAAACCCCTTCACTGTCTCCCACAATTCCCTGTTGCTCCCCACAGCTCACGCTCACCGGTGCCCCCATACTTGTCGGCCATGTTGATGTCTATGTCGGGCTTCAGGTCCAACATGGTGCCGATGACATTGTCGCTGCCCTTGCCGGCGGCCCACATGAAGGCACTGCGGCCCTCCAGGTCTGGCTCGTCCCTCACAGACGGGTGCTGGAGGAAAACGGCCACAGTGTCCTGCAGGGGAGGAGCAGAGGCACCAAGTCCAGCAGAGCTGCAGAGCTGCGTGATGCACTGCTCCGTCTTTCTGATCAGCCTGACTTTGGATCACAGTTAATCTGGGTACCGGAAGCACAGAGCTGCACTGGATGCCATGGCGATCCATTACCTCGAGGCCTATCTGAGTCTCATGTAATGAGTTCCAGCTAACCCCTATGAGCAGTCCCCGTGATAGGGATTAGATAGCTGGGTGAATTCACGAGGTTTTTGGAAGGTGTGGGGTTTCTATCAGCCGTGTTTGAGCAGCCATTAAATGTTCTCCATTTAAAATTAAGATTATAACAGGAAATGCCGTTTTGTTGAAAGGCTGCCATGCAGATGGACTCACTGCGAAGTTGCTCTGCGCGCCGTAGTGTAGCGGTGTGGCACCCTGGCTGTCCGACGGGATGGTGCCAGACTTATTCCTCTCCAGAAGCAAGTGTACGATCCTGGCATGGCCTGAGCCCACAGAACGTGCACACACACCATGATCAATTACCTGACACACTTATCTGGTTACATACACCAGAGGCAGAAAGTTCAGGTTCATAGAGTAAAACTCCAGACCAAGATTTTGTTTCAATCAACCAGCTGAGTATAAAGAGTCACAGACATAGAGCACTCAACTGGTTGGTTGAAACAAAATCTTGGTCTGGATTTATACTTTATGGACCTAAACTTTCCACCTCTGATACAGACCTTGAAATCGTGTCATTTAATGCAATACCGGCAGACATCACTGACAATACACCTGTCCTGCTTAAATAAACAGATTTACTCCAATTGCTGGGAAGCACACCGGTGTGTGAGGACACACATGGACATAGTGACATGTGTCCCAAGTGCTATGAACGAAACAGCAACAGGAAGTGGCTAATGACACACAGGAAGTGACAACAGCCCCCCCCAAAGCTCTCACCCAGCAGGGCTGCCCAGTGCAGCGGGGTCCTGAAGAGGTTGTCGTACGCCGTGACGCTGCAGCCCTCGTACGAAGTCAGGACCTCCACCACAGCCTCATTGCCGTCGGCGACGGCGAAGTGCAGCGGCGTGCGGCCCTCGTAATCCTGCCAGTTAAGCAGACTCTCAGTGGGGGCCGCATCCTGCAGGGGGCAACGGTGAGCCAGGGGTTAGTCAGAGGCTGGCAGGAGTGGGGAGGAGTAGGGAGGAGTAGGGCGGAGCCCCACGCACCAAGATGCAGCGAACAGTGCGCGTGGCGCTAGCCTCCTTATTGTGCGCAGCCCAGTGCAGCGGTATCTTGCCCTCGCTGTCCGGAATGCCGATGTTGGAGTCGTGCTTGATCAGCAGCCGGACGTGCTCTGGGTGGTTGTAAAAGGCACTCCAGTGCAGGGCGGTCTGCTGCAGGGAGGGAAGGGGGACACCAGGGGGCGGCGTCAGTCAAACTCAGCACTCAACCTCCACCTGAACTGCGTTTGGGGGAGGCTATAGAAAAGCCAGACAACGGAAACTGGGAGCATGGCATTTGAGGGGGAAGTGAAACCGGGCGACAGAACCCAAAGCCCACCGCAGACGCATTTGGTGCATGAAAGAAAGTTACTGCATAGTACATTGATTCATCCGTATGTTGAAGGAGTCTGAAGGCCCTGGGCCATGGGGGGGGGGGTTCACAGCCTGACGGAAATGAGGATGCGGAGCACTGGGCTCTGTTTTACCACATGCCTCAAGAACCTACATTAACAGAACCCAAATGGTTCCTGTATTTGCACTGCATTAAACAATCACTCCTGCAAAGGAGCCGCGGTTCCTGCGTATGGCGCATTTGGGTGGCAGATGTGACACCGGCACAGGGGTTCTGATGGGCCTGGAATGGGCCGGGTCCTGGGGGGCAGGAGGGAGTGCAGGGGTTCATGACTAACAGTCCAGTAGGGACAGATCAGATTTTGACAGCGGTCTGGCAGCGCATCGATGACGCCCTGCGCCGGAGTTAACTGGCACAGGACGGGCCGCCAGCCAGACCTGCCTGCCAGGGCCTGTTAACAGAAACCCACTTTTTACAAGGCATATTTTTAGCCAGCTTCACATCCTCCCGCAGGACCCCAAAGGGCTCCCCACTGCTCCGCTGGCTCCCCCTTGACCTTGCCCCACCTTCACCCACCCACCCAGGTATGCCAGGCCTTCTTATGCAGCGGCCCTACGCAGCATGAATGCTGTGGACATCCCTCTACAAAGTGGAATGGCGATGGTGAAGCCCCCCCCCCCACCTTGTTCTTGTCCTGCGTGTCCACCTCCCCTGGCGCCATGTGCTTCAGGAGCTGGGCCAGGCACTTGGGCGTGCGGTGACGTGTGGCCAGGTGCAAGGGCGTCATGTCCTCCAGGTCCTTCTGCAGCCAGTCGGCTCTCCGCGCCAACAGCAGCTTCATGAAGCGCACGTTGCCCTGAGGCACGCACATGCGCACACACACACACACACACACACACACACACACACACACACACCTCACACAAAAGTATCAAATAAATGCATATAATCAAATCTGCGTCCATCTCTCTCTTTGCAGGTGTGTATATACTTTATATAAATATCTTTGTGCATTTCTATCACATTTGTGGCTGTGTGTATATTTTTTGATGCATCTGAGTGTGCTTGTGCCTTTTGTACATCAGCCCTGTGTTAAGATCCCAGCCCCACCCCCATCCTGCGGAGTGTGGGTCAATGCTGGGCCCCGCCCATCCCCCGCAGGGTTTTCGGGTCTCGGGAATCGCCATTCGCCCAGCCTGCAGCCGTGCCATCATGGGGGCCCCATACTGTGGTAGAGGTAAGGGGGTGGGGGGGGAGGCAAGCTTGCCTTCCGGGCCTTTCTCATGTGCTCCACGATTAATGGGGCTGCCTGCTCTCGACAAGAAACAGGACACCCGCCCCTGCTGAGGGTGTCTGTAGCGGGAGGGAAGGAAGCAGCCTGGAAACGGCGAGGAGGACATTATACCATGAACAGGGGGGAAGCGAAAACACCAAGCCGTCTGCTCTGGAGGGGCCATTACAGGATGTAATGCTGGAGAGAAGCATTTTAATAACCCAAAATTACCCGGCTTATTACCTCAGAGGTCGCTTCCATGGTAACACTCCCAACTCGGAATAACCCGCATTTTCATTCTCCGGATGAGAGTGACGGCAGGTCCGCAGCACACGCCGCCACCCTCCAGCCGCCCATGGTCTGACCTCTAATCTGGAGCCGGTACAGCAGCCTAGAAGAACTAGCCAGCAGATCATCAGGCAGGTTCACCTTCCAGCTAACCCAACAAAACCACTGAGGCATATAAATGAATGTGTAAAATTTGTGAGCTTCACTCTCGCAGCTCTGCTGGTTTCTCCTGGACGCCGACCCTCATCACTGGCATGACTATACCACTGCACAGCCCCCGTCTGACTCCTGCCAGCTGCAGAATGGTACCACCCAGTTTACCGTGGACCATCCCAGCAAGACGTGAGTCCCCGAATCACGGCTGAAACCCCAACAGGACCCTCGGAGTTGCATGCTTCTTCAAATAAAGATTAATTTAATTAATGAATCCGACCAAAAGTGAACGAGATCCTCAGCATACGTCTGTGCTACTGACTCCTCCATGCTAAAGGCGTGCAACGACAGCCACAGGTGACAGGTATCAGGGGAATCCTGGGCAGCCCCCACCAGTAACGAGGCGTCCGCCCCAGCCGGGTCCCACCTACGCAGACTTCTCGAGAATCTAACGATGTACGCCCGAGCTCACAGCACACATCCATCTCCTCAACTGCGGCAGTGTTAAGGTTCCCTGCCGCCTTAAATATTATGAGGGAAGACAGATGAATAAAATTGAGAGGGAAAAAATGACGTTGCCTAAGTGTTCATTAGTCAGAAATGAGTTAAAACGGGAGACTGTGCTCTTCTGCATATCCGCAGAGATTTGATCTCCAAGGAAACTAAATACATACATAAGAAAAGCCATTAAGGAATGAACAATGCCGGTCAATCCTGGGGGCACCATAGGAAGCCTAGGGTGCCAACTAATGAGAGGGCTCCGACTCGCCACTCAGTCCCACTTTGCCTCAGGCAAGGGTGCCAGCACTGATGCCCGCCTGGGGGTGCACATGGGCTAGGGCTGGTATTGGCCACGAATCCTTGCGAGACTTTGTGAGACTTCCCTTTTTGCAGTACTCTGTGCAATACATCCTGTAAAGAGGATGAGCTGCACATTATCCATCTAATAAAGGCTGTGAATAATGGCGCAGTGCATCATTATAGCCAGAAGGAGTGTCAGCAGTCTGTCATCTGCTGTAACCTAGAACAGGTTTTTTGTTTATCACTGCAAAAAAAAAATAATTACCAGTGTCAATGGGTAATATTGCATTTTTTATGGGAAATTGAAAAATATTAAATCAGAATGGATACAAAGAATAATTCCAAATCGGAGATAGGAGCAGAACAGAGTAAATGTCATTTCAGAAGACTGACCCAAGGATCCCTGATTAGCAGGATAATAAACTATTTTGAAATGTATCCAGTGTCATATTGCATGTAGAGTATTTATTTCCAAATAGTAACAAAGGAGAGCAATGTGTCAACGTGATGTGAAAATGGTGAGAAACTAGGTCTATTTAACTTCTTGCTGAATGAGCTGAATGATGCAAGGAACTGCAGAGATTGGCATGACGGTCTCAGGTGCACTGCACTTCAGCTCAGAAATACTTCACTCTACATTAAAAGATTTAAGATAGATATATACATACATATATATGGTGCATCACATGACTGTACTGCAAACTGCGAGGTCCAAACTGCACGACTAATACCTGTGACGGCCCAGACAGCAAACACATTAAGGTTCATGATGATAATTAAAATCACGCTAACTAGAAAATTCTTTCAAGAATGGCAGCTTATGCAAATAATGACAATATACATAAATTAAAAGCAAATTTAATATATTAATGTATTAGTTTAAAACTGCATTCCATTCCCATGTCAAGAATGGGAATGTGAAAATTAAAATTAATGTTGCGTTATGAATAAATTTGAATACCACTTAGAGATCACACAAACGAACACCAATAAGAGCACAATGTCTTTTTTTTTCTTTTTAATTATGTCGCAAACAATAACATCCAGATATATTGTTAACAATCTGCTGTATGTGACCAAGTGACACCATAAAAGCAAAAATCCGAAGCCCTCAATCTATTCACAAGTGCAGGTGAATGAGACGGATGGACTAAGGGCTGGATGAATGACCTGGGGACAGAGGACAGGGGACAGGCCAAGGTACATCCGTCCATCCGTCCAACTGCGTTGAAACAGCCTGTCCTCCGGCAAGGCTAACGCAGGGATTGCTTGGGACCAGCCAATAAGAAGAGCGATTCTCTCCAGACTTGCAACAGTGCTTCAAGTGTTCCGCAAGAAATGCGATGGGAGAAGACAAAGAGGGGAATAAAACTGTGTTCTCCCAAGCATTCTCTCCCTCTTATGTCCGTACAGGCAATTAAGAATAGTCACATTTTTTCCCCTCCCAACCCTGACATAGTTGCATTTGTGAAATTTCCCCCACGGAAACCAGGGCTGGGGGACAAGGGACGACGTACTCCGCTGAGCGACAAAGTGGACATCACTGCTTAGGACGGAGACGAGAAAACTTGAGGCAATAGTGGAAACATTTCCTATATTAGTCCATTTTTGGCTTAATTCCATAATTTACAGAGGATTTTAACATCGACATAAAACCATTTGGTTTCATTTTTTCCCCCCCCCCCATCTTAGAAAATCGAGGGCACCCGGCCGGTTGGTGCAGATCCCAGGAAAAAAATGGATCCAAATCCGGTCGCATTCTTTCAGAGGGACTGAGAAGAAGGAAACAATCTGGGCAAGAATTAAGTGCAGGTCTGACCGACACCATGTGGAACGGCCACTGGCTACATACCGGGACCGGTGTCTGCTTGGGGGGAGGGGAGATGGGCAGCCCAATGAAGCATCCGGTCTGCCACAATCCCAACGGCACAAGGAAGTGGAGGAGTAAGTTCTCGAAGGACGCATGTCCTCCACTGCACAGCAACACAAATCGATCTCTACCACCATGCTGCGCTGTCTGCAGTTTGCATGCCGGCCGACCAATCAGGGAGAGCGCCTGGGTGCGGGGCCATTTCCGGTCACCTCCTAAAACTAGAAGCGCACACCAAGGGGACACATATTTCAATACAAGCTGTTAAATATTTTGCAGCAGAAGAACGGTGTGCAATAAATTGTAGATGGCAGACGAATGAGGGAGGCTCTGCCCATTAGACAATGAGCCTGGCCCTTATATTTGGCCCCGCCCACCACACCTTCACCCGAAAGCTCAAGGCCCAGGATTGGATCACGCAGCGGTACAAAACGTTGACAATTACAGTTCTCATACTAGCCACCATCGGATTCTTAGTAGCAGGTACATTCAGTACAAACCACAGGAAAAACTCAGCAAAAGCGCAAGGTAATAGGTTGGTTAAGCAGTGGAATTCTTTATTATATAATTGCATTTTAATGAAAAGGCTAATTAAAATGGCATCGGCATATGCGCTTCATTTTCGATTGCTTAAATCCTCGGCCAGGTACGACCAAAGATTTAACAAGAGCAGGGATGTGCAAGTTGATTGGAATCTCTTCCTCTGTCAATTCAGTGACAAGGAATTTTAGAGCAGTGAATATGCCAGTAACAACAGTTTATCTAAACCAATCTTTCTAATCTTCATTAGTCAAACTAGATCAGCTCAATGCAGGAGTTACGGGCCCATCTGTGTATACCGGGGAGAGCCCTCACCTCTGGCCACCTGAGTAAGCCCTCCTCACCAGCAGGCATGGCTGCTCCGGGCCACAAGCCCTGGCTAAGACTGTCTGAAATCACCTACTCCATTTTGGTGTTAAATCCATTTTAAAAACCCGTTGGTCAAGATTTGCCCCTTATCATTAAGGATAAGTGCCGTGTATGTATATATTTTTCTTAAATATTTTTTTTTTTTTTTACAAAACCACTTTCTCCAATGTGATTTTACCCTTTTTCCATATTCTTCCAGCACAGATCTTTGCACATCCCCTTACATAGGCAACCATTGTGGGTGCACACTTTGGACACTTGTCATGATATACATTTGTGGCCGAGTCCAACAGCACATGTGACAATAGGTAGCCAATCACGACATGGCTTCTGCTGCCTCTGTCCCGGGCCAAGCTGCCAGACGGCGCTGAACCAAAAGGGTCCCTGATCTCTGCGAATCAAACCAGCACAGTGGAGATTGATCACAGAGAAAAAAGCAAGCCATTCAACAGAAGAAAGAAAGAAAAAAAAAAAAAAAAAAGACTCATAAGTGCTGTAGGTTCCAAATTGCCCAGTGCTTGCGAGGGACTGAGTGTCAGTGAACACAGCCTGTAGATGCACCTCTCTGAATTTAGTGAATTTCATTAAAACAACTTTGAAGCTTCCTCGAGGACAGCGATTTTGTCCAAACGTTGTCTGATCTAGCAGCTAGGTAATGGAGCCTTTGGAAATTACAATTGGTCTAATTCTTGGAAACCAGGAGTGTACTATCCCAGCCAGACTTGGCATGACAAGAGCCCAAAAGTGTGTCCCCTGCAATTTCATGACAACAGTTCTGAAACACGTTCTCAGTGGCGCCCATTAATACATCGTCACAAGAGAATGGTCAGCACACTTCAGAAGTGATGTCACACACAGAGTATTCCAACAACAAGCCCCACAGACATTCAAATCTGCACCAAGGGATTAAAGTTCTTGCTTTGAATTCCTCCTCGAAAAGGTCACCAAGCGAGGCACCAACAGACGACAACAGTGGGAGGGAAAAAAAAAAAGATAAGAAAAACCTAAATTAAAAAAAAAAAAGACAAAATGTGACGAGAAGGACACCGTAATTAAATTATGGATTTAGTGCCCTACTTCACCCAGATGACACCAACCTTCAGTTGGACAGGCTAGCTGAAGCTCCAGCCTGTGTTAAACCTGTGGTACTTCTAAACAATGTTATGGAAATTTACAGTATACAATTTTGGATTCACCATGCAATACTTTTTTGTGTAACATTTAATAGCTCAATCTACATCCAGAATAATTTACATAAAAGGACAATAGTTATTTAAACAGAGCTCGATGGATAGTAACCATGGTAACTGAGTGCATCCAGAGGAAATGGCGGAAGGGGCAGGGCGTGGAGGTGCTGCAGGTGAAATCATCAGCGACACTCCCACACTTTTACTGTTTGATCTACGCTCCCTGTCACCACATAGGGAGCAGTCTTGTGGAAATCTGAGGGAGAGAGAAGACAAAAAATTAGACTGAACTGGCACAGATGAACCCACCTCCTGTAAACTTGAAATCGGCTGTTTATAAACAACTTGAAGGTGCCTTACAGAACACAGGTTGCTCTTGGCCTGCATTTACTGGGACTTGGGGCGGAACTCACTGCACATTATAAAACACACAGCAGTAAAGACCTTTGGACTGACAGAGCAACGGCCCTCGAGAGATCCTTTGCCTTGATCCTGAAAAAAGCCCCACATCCAGTGCATGCTGGAATCTGGGAAGGCCCAGAATACCCCCCCCCCCCACCCTACCCCACCCCCAATACCCCCCAAGCAAGTGTGAGCAGCCACGGGACACAGCATGAACTGGGAGAACCTCAGTACTGCCAGAAAACGGCTCACGGCACCATTGTTCCTCCAGAGAGCGCTGGGCCAAACTGAGCCAGAGGGGGCGCCATTCTGCTCTGATACAGACACTTCAACAGCAGCCCTCCGCCCTGCGCTCACCCAGAGAGGTAACGAAGTGCTCGTGGGCAGACAGGGTCTTCATGCAGCGCTTGTTCTTAAAGTCCCAGATGCGCAAGGTCTTGTCGTCGGCACAGCTCACGATGAACTTCCCGCCGGGGTGGAACATCACACCGCGCACCCAGTTATCATGGCCAACCTGAGGGGCAGGGGGCAGCCGGGTCACACATAGAATGGTGAGCTCCACTCAGGCAGGTGCCCAGGCTGACCACTTACCAGCGTCATAAGGCACATGCCGATGCTGACGTCCCACATCTTGATGGTTTTGTCCCTGGAGCCTGACAGCAGGAAGGGGCCAGGCTTCCCGCTCTTCTTAGTCTGGGGGGGAGGGATACAAGTAACGTGAGAGCACGTGGGAAGGTGCCCAGGCCAACTGTGCCACCCCTAGTAAATAAGGCCTGACGGGGCATCACATCCCAGACAGGGATTTGATTCACAGCAGCAGCCTGGCATCTTCCCTTCTCCTGTTTGTGTTTACACATTTCCGAGAGAGTGTGAGAAATGGGGAATCTCACTCACACACACACACACACACACACACACACACACACACACACACACACACACCTGATGAAGGGGCTGTTAGATACACACACACACACACACACACACACACACACCTGATGAAGGGGCTGTTAGATACACAATTCGATAAAGGCTCCACTTATCACACTGCTGTTATGCCTGAAACTCCGACTTCAAACAGACAGCTGCAAATCCAAAGGGATTCCATACAAACGCTCGTCTTGAAAGGGTCTCTAACAAGGACGATTAACAACCATCTAATCTCAAATCGGCTGGATGGGTAAATGGCACTCTGCAGCATTCGAGCCATTTCACCTCAGCTTGAAAGACAGACACCCCTTTATGGTTTGGCTTGCCATTTACGGCAAGCTCACGCACTCCTCCGATGTCATGTGCAGGATAACTTTATTTCTTCAATAAATCTGCTGCTATAAAGGGGAATCCCACGACGAACGATCAAAAGCTAGGAACCAAACTCGACAAACTAAGTGAACGTCTACAGGACGCAGCCAGTCCTCTACTGCCAGACTCTGTATACACGCTCATCACTGACGGCCTCCACCCTAACCGAGCCATACGAGCGGCCTGTGTTATGCACCATAATCTACTGGGTGCCATACTGTGCCCACCACCAAGGCCAGAATGAATGCCCAAACATCATCTATTACGGATCCACGCATTTTTATCTGGAATCACACAAAGACACATCCACCCTCCTCCACAACACGTGCCACGATGGTGTGGGTCATATGTTACACCAAGAAGCCACAGTCTCAGCGGGCAAACTGGTACAGACCTGATATCAGTACATAGTGGAAACTACTAGTCGGAAGAGTGTTTCGCAGAGCTGTGTACTTACACATGCTGGCCTGAAGGGGCACCATCAGCCAGTATGGCTGTCATAAGCACTGTTATGCTGATGGCACACAGCAGCATACATCTGTCAAGAGTGAGTGAGATATTTCATACAGGTTACAAGCTTGTGAAGTTAAAAGGACACCAGGGACAGGATGAGACGCCACCCTCTTGCTACCACAGGCACCTCACCCTCACCAAAGCCAACTACTCAGGCACTCCTGGCCCCGCAAGCTGCTCATCACCAGCGCATAACCGATCCATCGCCCAACAAAATCTCTCATCTATAATTTATATACATACACATAATTAATAATTTGATAAATGACCTCCTGAAAGAATTAACAGATCAACTAGTCAGACATCAAGACGGAGGAAATTACTCGAAACATATAAACTGAGACCATAAAAGCGGCAAAGCAGTCATTGTCACCTTGACGAAAAGGGCATTTTGGTCACTAACAGGTGACACGGTTCCAAGCTGGGCCGCGAGCCACTCGCCGGGTAAGAACACAGAGCTCGGTTTGATTAATGTTCTGCTCTGACTGACTGGAAAAGGCTGCTTCTCTGCACTGCATGAGAACTAAATAACTGATGACACCTAATAAGCCCTGTTTAAGGAGGGCAGAGGCCCAAGCATTTGGCTGTAGATACAGCCATCAATACCTAACCATCCAGAAAAAGCAGCACACATTCAACTACTCCACCATGCAAGCATGATTTCAGCTGAGAGCTAAATCAGCGAAGAGACTAGGGTAACGGCACCCCACATTCGCCCCAGGCGAAAAAGCACTGTCTGACCTCTGACCCCGTGGCATCCAAGATGGTGGGGTGAGCACTCTCGGGGGCCCAGGAGATGCACTCCACCACGTGCTCGTGCTCCCGGAGTTCCGCCTTGCACTCCTTGGTGGCGGTGACCCACACGCGCACCGTCTGGTCATTGGAGCTGCTGGCAATCAGTGAGCCATCTTGGTTCGGCCGCACCATGCGCACCCACTCTCTGTGGCCCGCGAAGGTCTTCACACAGTACCTGGAGTGGAGGGGGGGGGGGGGAGATGGTCTTCAGGGAGGGGGCTGGTCTTTTTCAACTGGACCACAGGCCAAAGGAAATGGATTTAAAAATAAACCCCCTAAACTCTCCCTCCCTCCCATGTTACGCTATTCATAAAACAGGGGACCGTCACTAATCCCCAGGACAAAGCTCTGAAGGAGAAGCTTGTTTACTCTCTCTAGAGGCCGGAGTTCGCTGGGAACCGGAGTAGAAAATAAGTGGTAAGACCCCAGGGATGGAGGTGGGGGGGCTGGGGAGCAGCGAGCACACTGCTGGGTAAGGCTGGGTGTGGCGACGCACTGCTGCTAACACGCCACCGAGACAGCCAGCCGGCCGGAGGGCTGCCCTGCTTACCCAGTCGCAACCTCCCACATCTTAATGGTTTTGTCCCTTGAAGCAGACACTATGTGGTCCCCATTAGGCATGATGGCTACGGAAGAAACATTGTGGTCGTGTCCTAAAAAACAGAAGCACAAAGGGATAAATGTACAGGCAGTGCACTGCAGACCATGTGATCTCCCAGCGGCTAAGAAATATCACAACAGAAAACTTATTTACAAACCAGAATCTGCAATGGAGGAGAACATGTGAATCGTTACTAAATTCTTGCGCTGACAGGTGGCAGGACGTGACAAGGATGGAAAACGAGCCATCACCAGGAGGCTTGGGACCAGAACACCAGATTGGAACGGAGGTTCTAAGATCACAGGCCTTTCAACTAGAGAGCCACTTGATGAACGATTAAGACCACAAAAGTGATTTAAATAAATTAGGCAATTAAATAAATAGACCCCCCCTATTTGTCATGGACCTCTTTGTTCTAAGAGGGGAAAAAAAGCTAATTACACAGGCTGCCATTTTTAAGCAGCTGAAGGTCTGATGGAACGGTAAACAGGCGGCAAAATGCAGGCTTTAAGATGAGCTGAGGCCCACAGAATGTTATCGCATCTCAGGGAGGGATGATTAAACTGCCATCCAAATCTCATAATCCCCTGGCAAACCAGCCAATCTGCGCAGGGAGCGGGTGCCAATTCCAGGAGGACTACGGTGAGCAGGCCTGACTCTCTGGGAAGAGGGGAACACACGGAAGGCGCAAAATAATCCCCCATGCTAATTTTTCTGGTCTTCAGGACCCCCTCTGCTCAGCGAATAGACACCATTTTACTCAATGGGGCATAAATGTTAGAATGGATTTTAAAAAAATAATAATTTAATCAAGATTTGCTGCATTAAAGCTTCTACAATAGTTTGTTTGTAACTAGCAGAAGTGTTTGACAATGTAATGGCTGCTTCTGCTTCATTGACTGGCAGTTCACATGCCTCTCACGGCCTGTTACCAACCCAACATAAACGCAGGCCGGCCCAGCCTCACGGGCCAGACAGCTCGAACGTACACCCCTTCCTGCATCCCCGCAGCCAGGAGCCGCCTTATTAGATATGCTGTGGAAATTCACAAAGCAATTAGAATTTTACGGAGCCACGGGCGGCCACTCGATAGGCTTCACACGGGAGCACACAGACATCTCCCAAACATCCACAGGCGTCACAATCACAGCCAACGTGAATGATAAAGCCAGCTAATAATTTCTCTTCTAATAGAACAGATTCCAGCAGCCTGGGGCGAGGGGAGGGGCCAGCCTGCAGAATCAGTCCCCAAACGACCAAGCTCACGTGTCACGTGGAGAGACCAAACTCGCTCGCTGTGAATCGGGAAGCAGACTGTCGGCTCTCCCTGGATTTGCGCCATGCGTAATGTGTTAATGAGCAGCATCTGCAGCACCTGCTACCTCGTACACCTTGAGTACTGCACCCCGCCCCCCCAACAACATCCATATCGGCAGACCCCGCCCCCCCAACAACGTCCATAT
>JABFDZ020000132.1:673274-685219 GCA_019775955.2 Pollimyrus isidori | reverse complement strand
TTTCCCTGCTCCATTCACACATGGGGGTCAAGTCGCCCGGACTTTGTACGAGGGAGCTAGCAGGGTAAAATCCACCTAATGTCTGTACGTTTGTGTTTACATGCAACCCTTCCGGGAGTCTAGAAAAGTTCTGGGTGGCAGTACGTGTCTTGAGGGGCTTTAGAAACCAAAACCATCGTCTTTAAATAAATGCCTATAGTACTAACCTTTACCAAACTTCCTCCCACCTCACACTTTAATGTCACTGGCAACACAAAAGGCCACCACTTCCAAGTCTTGGATTATGACCTGGAGGTGCCACTCCAGAAGACTGGGCAGGTCCATTTCAGATTCAAGCTTCAGTATAGAACAGCAGACAAAGCAAAGAGCATGACATCTAAAAGCACACCCCCAGAACAAGACTAATCCACTGAATGAAAGCATTTGTATTCCGCTTGTTAGGAGGCAAAGAAAGAAGCATTGAGCTGAGCAGTCAGCTGGTCAATGTCACCATTTTCCTTCATCCATTGTTTTAAAAGTAACAAATCAAGATGGCTGCTCAGACCAGGATTTACACTAGCCAGTATTTGCCAAAGGCCCACGACGGCAGCAGCGTTTATTTTATAACTGCAACAGATGTTAAATTTCATGAGTCTCTGCTACACAAGTCACTCATGCAATAATGTCACCTGCAAAGCTCTGCTTTGTTTAAATGCCTGCCCTGACAAGCCATGTAAGTGACAGTTGGGGAAAACCATCCCTTCCCATCAGTGAAGTGGAAACGCATGGAAATCTTTGAAGTACAACTTTACCAGAGATAGTAAAGTCACTTAACAAAACATACATGTTAACATTCTTTTTAACGTTGCATGTTAAGAGTACATATACTAACAGCAGAAAACTACCTTGCAGCTGCTAAGGTTCTCTGGGCTTTTTCTGCTAAGGTTCTCTGGGCTAGCTATTCATTAAATTTACCCAAATCAAAGAAAACACAATTCCCTCATTTAACCATGTACTGTTGTTCTCCTGGGCACATGAAGCATGTTGATCCAAAGGCCTACTAAAACTAATTAAATGTTAAACATATTTGGCCTGTGTCACATCTGATCTTTAGCCTGAAGGGTTACAGATGTAATCAAACCAACTGGCAAATCTATCATCAAACAGCACCCCACAATGTGTTTGACATGGGCACGATTAAAGCTGTAATCTAGATGAATCAAGGGTTAATTACTTTGAGTTAAGCACCGTAGGCTCTCTTTACCAATCTCAATGATTACAGCTTAGCATTATGGCATTACAGGGAGGACTCTAACTCAAAATCTGCCCTGTCAGCCATCCTTTAGCTAATAATTTCTAGGCAGATAGACAGCTAGGTTGTGTCTAATAACTGACCCTTGAATGTTGTGATCTTACAGAATCTATTTATGAGGCTACCTGCAGACAATTGCTTGTGTTCGTTTAAACTTATTCACAAAGAGACAAGACTGACCCATAAATAATAGAGGGAAACATTTAGGAAATATCTTAGAGCGCCCAACTTAATTAAACAGAATAATTAAACAGAATTTCAGTCAATGCAGGTGAAAATGGTTATGTTGGACGTAAATTCATGAACACCAATACTAATAGGCTGTCATGTGAAACATTATTTATAAAGGAAAAATCCCCTCATTCAGCTACCCTAAATTTTAATCACTCTCCGCAAACCAACCAACTGGGGTCCTAGCTCAGCAACTCAAAATCTGAGTTTGCTTTAAAATAATAATAATTTTTTAAAAAACCCTTTCTTCAGATTAGTTCTAATAAAATGAATAAGCAACAATTAACAGAGGTGGTTTCAAAACCTATGATTTCCTATTAACTGTCATAATAAAAACCCCAAGATAGATAAGTGACAAACGGCTTTACCATTTTCTACTCCCTTTAAGACACAAAACTCATTTAAATTTATCTTACGGTAGATCTAGCTGTGGTTCTGCAGGATGACAGAAATGACAACCGGGGACTTAAATACCTCTGTAAGATTAAAAGAATACTGATAAAGCAGCGAATATTTTAATTAAAATAACACAAAATTAGCGCCAGCGAAATGACCACATTAATAAAAGGATTCATTCCACTCTGGCAAGGAGGCCGAACCTGCTTCAGGGCAGACATGGAAAGGGGTATACGTGGGGAAAAAGGACAATACATGACAAGGCCACTCACAGCTCGTCTCGTTGCCTTTGTGACAGAACCATGGTGGCTGTGAGGTTGGGGCAAGGCTGGGGTGCCGATGCACTTTCTGCCCTATGAGGTCGTCACAAGTCCAACGTTGAGCTCCGGCTTACAGGGGGGAGGGCGGTCCTCCGCTTGGGGGCTCTCCACGCACGTACGCAAACTCCGGGAACTGAACAAGACTTGCAGGTGGCTTGCGGACATCCAATAACACACACTTTCACTTCATCTAGTGGAGGGGGTGGTGGGGAATGGGAACAGAGAGAGACAGAGAAAGAGACTGAACACATGGGTACAACAGAGCCGCATGAGAGCTAAACACTACTTCCTGTCCTCAAAAAACTTTTAATCAGAACCCCCACAACTACTGTATTTCCTGTCAATTTTCAACAGGCATCACATTATGGCTGTGATGTAATTGCCTCATGACTGAAACACCTCAGGCTCACCCTCTGTATTAAGGGGAATACAGTATATAAAATACATAAATTAAAATCTTACCATACCAAAAATATAATTTTAGGTTGCGTTTTATTATTATGAAACACCATTCTTAATTAGTACCCAAAACGCATAAAGAGATGTCAAATTTGAGGAGGAGGGGACAAGGACAATACAATTAAATTAGATTGGGCTCCTACAGAACAGCAGAAACAATAGTCTGATGACAGCCGCAGGTGACCATTGCTCTGATTGCCATTGTGGAGTGAGAACAATCAACAGAAAACAAAGCTGCAGGCATCACAGAGGAAAGCGAAGAGCACAGTGGGGGCCCAAAGACACTGCGACTGCGATTCAAGACCTCCCAGGAGCACTTACTAGGCAAAAACGCAGCCACCTCCCACAAGGGAAAAGGCACAGCGCTGGATACACAAAGACAAAACATCCAGAGATGTTCCTAAGACACAATCCTCAAAATGCAAGAATACTCTGCTACAAAATAAAGAGCATGTGAAGTAGCTCCATACTAAAAATGGACTTGATGCTTTTGTGTAAAATGACATTACAAGCAGATAAGGGTCTCACTTCTCACTGCATCACCTGACGTTTGAACACTGACATCAGTAAACCAGCTCGTGACAAGTACACAAGACTACACCCAACAGAAGGCAGAGAGCAGTGCTGCTGCCAATGCACCTACCCACACCCCTTCTGATTATAAACACGTTTTATTTCCTATTTTTGCTTAAATGGGACGGGAAAAGCAGTAACATCTGGATGGAGAAAAACCCATCTTACTGTTCTCTGCATTCCAGGAACACTGAGGTCAGAATGCTAAGAGCAGGGTGTATTATGAAAATTTCATTCAAATCAAACCGCCCCCCAAGATGGTACCGCCCTTAGGATTTGCCAAAGTCTGCCATACGGAAAAAGACAGCCCCAGCTAACAGTTCTGAGGGATTAAGGACTGTGGTTACAAATGCCCCAATATCAACACACCCGCAAATGGCATAAAAACCAGAATTCTTGCACCACTGCTCTTGCACACTTTGATTCAGAGTGCACACATTTGCCAATCTGGTCACACCTTTTGTTATCTTGACGGATGATCAATGGCAGCAGCTGTTGCTGGGATATAACTGCAAAAACAACACGAAGAATAACGACTGGCCAAACACAGAATAAAAGAGCACTTACACGTGAGGTGGTAAGAACTGCTGTGAGTCCCAAATCAAAGTTCAATTAGGGAAAATTAGCTTATTAAAATGTAATATGCATGCGACCTTGGCTTCTGCGATTACCTCAAAGTACACAGGCTCCTACTGGACACATTCTGCAACCTGGCATTTCGCTATCAGCACGCTCCGCCTGGTAACCCACAATACACAGAACCCTGACGGCAGCACTGCTCCAGAAACGGGAGCGGAGAAACAACTTAGCAACCGTCTGCCGGCAAACCACAAAGCCCAGGAGAACGAGTCCAGCAGTGATTATCCAGTGCAGCTGAAAACATGTCAGCTCCAAATACTGGAAGAAAACCTGCCTGACGCAGACATGATTAGAAATGGACTATCTAAAAGCACTCGATAAGAGCCAAAGGTGCTGAATTTTCACATCTATACAAAGGCAGTAAAGCATGCATACCCATATAGAATTTCATAATTAATGTATGACACCCTGTTCAAATGCTCCCAGCTTAGGTGTTTCAGTACTTTATCCTCTATAGTATAATTCTCTCCCTGAATTTAACTGAAAAGATACAGAAATGGCTAGCAGGCAGGGGGGAAACACAACACACATTTATACGAGTAGAATAATAGACCTTTGTGAAACAGTGTATGGAAACAAGATGTAAACTACGAAATACATTTTGGATGTGCAAATTAGCACCGCAAAACACATTTAGGTACTGAAAAGAGGCTACATTAAAACATGAAAAGAATTTTATCTTTCCTCTTCAACCACTACATCCATATTTGCATATTTCAAGTGGCACAATTAAGACAAAAGAAAACATTATCCTTTATGATAGATGGGAAAATGTAGTAAGGCAACAAGCTAATTTCCCTTGTCACACTGTCTTTATGAAAATGCAGTGAGTTCTGATATGCTCTAGGACTGGCCTGCAATGTATCTGTGAAACAATGGGATCATTGGCAAGTATTATTAACCAGTAAATTACCTTGCACTCCCAGGCCTAATTTCAGTGAATGGCTCTGCAGAGTGGAGATCTCATTCGGCAGCACAGCTTTCAGCTGATTTTAAAGTACTGTGTCAAACAAAGTCCATGAGTGTGCCAAATAACTTTCACTAAGGTGTGCATATGGAATTAACAGAAAAGATGGTGATGGTCAGGCTCTACACCAGTAGATACATTCCAAGCTCAACAGGCTTTACAAAAAAACACAAAAATGAAGAAAGGAAACAGTTTCCAACACTGGGTTTAATCTAAATTCACATCCCAGTGTCATTTGAATGGTTGAAGTCTCAAGGACAGATGCCACCATGCCAACACTGCTGGCATCCCAGGCTACTGTGCTTGAATGCCAAACAGTGTCAACCACTACAGAGACAGCAGCAAGCACCATGTTCAGCCACATCAGGCAGGAAAACACAGAAACACACAGCAGCTTCAGTGTGCTGTGGGGGTAGAAACAGATCCATGCTGCTACCAAGCTTCATAAGGTCACTGCCTACAAAATATCACCAACACTAAAAAACTAAAAAACATGGTTGGTTTTTTAAAACAAATTTCACAGAATTTACTGATGAACCCCCTTACATGTTTCCATATACTATAATAGCTAATAACAACAAACAATAATACAGAATCGTTAAAAACTCCATGCCACATGACGATAAGTTGACATGTGAAGACTATCACAGCAGATAGGACCAAAACACTGCTCGGTAATTTCTGGAAATGCAAACAGGTCAATCACCTGCAAATAAAGTAGCAAAAAAATTCACTCGATTAAACACAACTGAAATTAGTTTCTGTTCAAATGGTAAGGTTCTTTTTACAATGCATATCCCTAGAAGATTAAACCAGCTCTATTAGCAAGCTTCCTCGAGGATTAAGAAAATTTAAAAATTGACTATCTGGGCCAGCACACACTTTAACGTCCCTTTCAAGCAAACCAGCTGTGCAGAAGGTATTCATGCATAAAAGGTTAACTGGTTGGCCGTTACTTCAATGTAAATATGGCACAACGCTGACATAAAAGCTGCAATCCCACTGGAATATACGTAATTATCACGCGTCATAATGTTTTAAATACCTTTCGGTAGCATCAGCTGGCTCGCATTTACGTCTTGCAAAGTCACAGTAGAGGAGAATATTATACACTGCAGAACATCTATAAAGTCAAAATGGGTACCATGGACAGCACTGTATTTGAGATTTTGGGTGGCTTCATACCTTAGGACACCTTAACGCACCACAACCGACTGGTTCCGCTGAAATTCACATTCAATAAACAACCAAAAAAAAAAACGACCATGAGCAGACCCTTCCCTCCCTTCCAGTGCACCCTGCTGGCCGGCTCCACCCTTATTACTGTAAAAAAGCAATGGGGTATCGGTAAAAACCGTAAGCGACTATACTGGTTAATCGATATAGATCAGAACGAAGGACGTTAACAAAAGGCTGTAGTGTGTATCAGGTATCAGCTGTGGGGCGGTAAACAGGCTGTCTCTACCCTAGCCTCTTTCCAAAACAAACGCCTCTGCTTACGCCACACAAACGGTATTATATTTCCACGTCCGGCAAATAAAGTCGGAATAATATTCGGGCGAAATGAAAATTTTAAACGTCATGGGCTACGCATCTGGATCAGATTAAATTTAACTGGGTACTATGTATCAAGTATAGATTTAAACACATTAAAACATCCCTTGACAATCACAATTTTTATTAAAACGGCTAACGCATTCTGAAAGACTCCACCCTTAAAGCATTCCATCGTCATTTATATGCTGTAAACTGCAAGCGTGAGTATTTCACGCTTTATACCTAACTGTGTCGTAATTTCGCCAATAGGATGCTCCACCTCGTCGTTTTAAGAGAACATTTCAAGGTCGGGAGTAACGCTAACTGCAGCTAGCTCAATTTGAGTTGAAAGTCATCGTCAACCGGTCGTTTTGCTGTGTGTTTACGGAGGAGCGCCCATAAAAGACCACCCCTAGGCTGAATTTCTAGCCAAAAATACCACACCCGATTCTTGGCTACAGGTGCGGAGCCGGCTAACGGATAGCCGAGGCTTCCGCCACGGTGACCACGGGCTCCGTTAGCCTGTTATCCGGCTAACCTGTTAGCTGCACCGCGCTCCTTCGGCTGCTCGGACTGTAATATTCCCAACCCGCAATATGTACGACCTTAATAAAGGTAAAAACCACTACACAAAAACCCAAAGTATAAAAACGGTGCAGTGACAGCAGAAAGACCCCCCACTGCACTTCGGTCAGCCCGAAGCCGCCATTAGACGCCCAAGCGGCCCCACAAACTCATTTTATGCTGGAAAGACTTCAACTTGGGATCGGGAGGAAAACTAATACGACGCCCCTTTGCGCAACGCCCAGCCTCTGCGAATGACAGCCGAGCCGGCGGCGTCGGGTCACCCGCGGCTTTAGAAACACTGACCTACATTCCGGTCCGCACCCCGGGAAGACGACGCCCGCCTACTTCAGCAGCGTCCGCGGGCTAAATCTCAGACAGGTGACGGAGACTTGCAGGCTAACCGCGCCGCGGGCGACCGCATCACTGCACACAGCTAAGGTCGGCGTACCTCCAATGCTACCTGACCGCGTCACCGGCTAGCCTGCGATAAATAGCCAGCGGCTTAATGAAATGAACTCGGTGGTTAAAACGAGTTATTTGGCCATGCTGGCAACGGTCGTCAAGCTGAAGAAAATGCGGACCGGTCCCGCTTACCTCCCTCCCTGCGTTTCCAAAACAACTAGCAAACAAGCTAGCTAGCTAGCGGCAGGTCGCGGCTCCAACGGCCTGTCCGCCATTTTGAGACACTGAGCGGAGGCTCAAAATTTCACAGCCACATCGCCAGCCTAGCAGCTTCGCGTCCCCGAATAGGAAAAATCCGCCACCGCCGAGCAGTCCGGAGTGAGCCTTACCGCACTAAGAAGTGGCCCGCCGTCTCCTCCGCTGAATCCGACAGTGACATACAGGGAAGAGCAGGCTAGTTTCTCCTTTTCGTCCTATAGAGTGAGACTCCAGCTCTCGGCTAAGTGCCTCAGCGTCTCCCCCCGCACTGATCTTCTGTACCGCATTCGCCTTCACACGGCGGACATGCGCACTGGAGACGCGCGGACCGGTCTGACAGTTACCGCGCGCACACTGCACCGCTCAGCCACGAAGTGTTTTTTTCAAACCACGCATGCCCGCCCGACGTTGAACGTGGTGAAATGATGTATATTTTAATGTCCCACTTTCCCTCATTTCCCGAATTTGTACCCCGACGAAAACCGGTGTCTGCAGCTATTTTTTCCATGATGACTTCCAGTTCGGCATGACATATAGCCTATCCCCACTTCACCTACGTAGGTTAGCACAATGGCAAAACAAAATCCATCATTTTCTAAGAATTCTTCATGCGACATTTATATACAAGACAGTGATGTCACACAAAAAACAAAACAATTCAGTTTAGCAGTATATTTGTGGTGCAGAATATTATTTGAAAATGTTTATATTTTCCTTGATGGGTTTGAATTTAAATCGATCTTTGACTAAGTCACCATTTGTCACAATATGTAAACTATATCTGCATCAAGAAAAACATGACAACACATAAATCTTAAGTGTTTTTAGGGGCCAATCTGTGGTTATAATTCGAGTGCAGAATGCAAAGTAAATTTGTTTAATTTGTTTAATCACACATTTTGATTAAAAGTTTTGTTTATCTTTAATAGTCTCACAGAATTAAAGAAACACCTTATACAACTAGTGTATGCATGAAGTGTTTTGTAAATAATTTGCTTAAATAGGAAATGTATATTTCTGAAACGTAAAATGCTGGATTTTATAACTGGTAAAATAGGCAGCACTTTATAAGTTAGGATGCATGTGCTTCAGCGTAGATAAATGACTTTAAAAGTGTAATATCACATTATTGTAGACAAAGCCAAAATAAAATTGAAATTGGTGTTTACATCAATATAGTTATCTGATTAGTGTGGCTTAAAAGCATTTTTTTTCTTATGAACAATTTAAAATTTTAAAGATCCAAACCAGTGTTGCTTTGCTAATTTGTTTAATACAAAAACATTGTGAGATTTCCACCCCCCCCCCCCCCTCCCATTTCATTTTTTTTCTTAAAAAAATGTGTTATTTGAGAAAGCAAAACACTGGCTACATAATCACAGGGAAATAAAAGCATTAGGGGTACTGTAAAAAAAAAAACACCTCAGATATCTGATGTGGCAAAGATTTCACGTGTGCGTTTGTCAGCAGCCAACATGGATCAGAGGCATTTTCGCAGTGTCAAAGTGCCCCCACCCGAATAGCTGTCCTTTCCTGTGGGGGGGGAATACCGACAGGGGGCAGAGCTGCTCAATGTGTAATTCAGGTTGTTGTGGAGATTGTACTGTAGCTGATGCTGATACTATCATGCTGAGGCTGCAAAAGAAATTTGACATTTATCATCCCAGTTCTGAGAAAGGGCAGGGGGGGGGTTGGGGGAATTTGGGGAGGAGGTGGTCACCTATTTCAGAATAAAAATGGCATTTCTGCATGTGTCACACTGCAACACATGACAGTGAGGTCGGGTGGGCGGCTGACAAACACGAATAAGAGACCTCTTGCATTCAGATCATTGTGATTTAACTTTTGATGGTTAACAAACGAACACTAACCAGATATGCCCGATAACGCCAAATGGCAAGCAGAGGTATTTTTTGTGAATATATCCATCATGAAGGGAGATCTTGTACGTCAGAAATATATTCAGTTCACAAAGTCCCCAAAAGTTCGCCCCCATTCCCCAGCAAATCAATTTCCATGACAAGGTATATAGAACAAAACGTCGCCAGATATTCATTTCAAAGTGACGGCACTCTGCGTACACTCGAAAATTTCACACACAAATTTCCAGCTTTCAAAGAAAATTAGCGTCCTGACATAATGTGGCGCCTCACTTGTTAAAATTATATTTTAATACTGTTTGCATTGTATATACAAGTATTAGATACACATTGACAATTACCTCTTCTATTAAAAAATGTTTATCCTAATGAAATTAAAACCAAAGAAAGATGCTTTGGATTTGGTTTTATGGGTACAAAATACACTATCATTTTGTTATTGCGCAGTTTATACCCTAGCGCCAAATAAAACATTACAATACTAAACACATCTAAACAACGTTGACAGCAAATTGGTTTTCATGCAGTCATTTGTCAAACCGTATAATTCGCTATACACTCAAAACTGAATTATAATGAAGGGAAATCACGGGAAAGTCAGGCTTACATCTGTATATTCTACAGTATTAGCATCTTTATTCAGACCCCTCAAGCCAAGCAATTCTAATATGAACTTTTTGAGCTCAAGGGTTTAGTTAAACAATTACTCAAAAACATTTCTTTTAACAGACTAAGTTTTTTTTAACTTCAGGTGTCACTACAGTTTAACGCCTAGCTGAGCCATTCCATCTAATCCCGACCGGTCCGAATACACCCTACAGCAGGCGACACGATGACACTGACGCGGGCCAACACGTTTAGGTAGCTATGCATTAACGTTCACCTTAGAAACAACTACAACGCGGTCTAGCGGCCGTTAATGGTACTGCAGGAGACGTGCTCGTAGGAGGCAGAAAGAAAGGCATACGGCAAGCAAATACAGGTGCGAAAAGAAACTGCGTAAAATTAAACGGTGTTTTACTTTCAGCTTTAGAGTGAAAACGTAAATACGTCCATTTTTTTTTTTAAAAAAGCACAAATAGGCACAAAGTTTATTCATTCGTAATCTTGGTCTCCTCGTTCAAGGAACAGATGTTATCTTACAAGGACCATTGTCGTTGTAGCTGTTATACCCTTTCATTATTTAAGTCTGTATGTTATCAAAATTAGGTTCATATAAAAAAATCTCGCAATTAGATCTATTCCAGTTACCTGTGTCACAAACGACATTCGCACGGCGTGATTGGAAACATGCACACGCGCGGGCACACAGATTCACCATCACAGGCACACGCTTGTACAACAACAAAATGCATGTTGGCGCTAAGTGTCAAACACCCCATTCACGCTTTTTGGTACATTTAATTGAAGGAGGGCGCATGTGACTTTGGGCAAAGTAGTGTTTTTTAAAAGTGAGGGGGATTCACCGGTGACTGCTGCTATGTGACCAGTGGACAGACAATATACGCAACGTGGGTGGCCATTTCCAAACATACAAGTTTTTTTGCTACATAAGGCAAAACATATAGGTTACAAACCCATTTTACAAATCAGTGTCAAGTCGGCGGGCACACATTGCGAAAGCTTGCAATGGGAACCTGAAGAATCGCGAAATACGGGACGACTTAAGTTTGCCTTACAAAATCATTTAATTAAGCAGCAAACCTTCCTCCTGACAGCTCTGAGTGTCCTCACTTCAACATACAAACAACAAGGAAGATTGAAAGCAGCTAATATATATATATATATATATGTATATTTAAATCTACAAGTGGACACGTAAGCCTTTTCCTTCTGCATTTTTTGTTCTTAACACACACATACAGACGTATACATATCCCATGTACATATATAGGTATTTATATATAAAAGACATTTTTCAAATTCATGGATAAATAACTGTCATAAATGGCTTCCCTCCGATTTATTTTTTTAAAAAGAAATATCCCATTTTCTATTGATGCAGGTATACAGATACTGGTTTACAATCTTTAGGATTGTTTGATGACGGATTCACAAATTTGCCTACGTGTGCCTAACCCTGCCTCAAGACGCCGGTCTGCGGCGTGTCACAGTGTGTCAGGGCCAGCCACCTGTGCCGCACGCCGTGCTGCCTGAAAGGCCGTCACATGACTGCTGAGGGCCACTGCCGTGTGCTGAAGCCATTCCACCTCATCTAGTGCACAGTAGAAATCACCTGAGTTTTGGAAACCTTGTGTACGTGTGTGTTTGTTTGCGTGCAGAGGCAAGGGGTCTGGGGCTCAGGGTGGGGTGGGGACACTGAATATGAGCTAAAGCTCAGTTTCTCATCATTGCTGCCACCGGGGCGGGGGGGGGGGGGGGGGGGGGGGGGGGGGGGGGGGGGGGGGGGGGGGGGGGGGGGGGGG
>JABFDZ020000132.1:615933-658937 GCA_019775955.2 Pollimyrus isidori | reverse complement strand
ACACCCCCCCCCACCCCACAGGCTGGGTCTACGGCCCCAGGAGAAAATTCAGGTGCATTCTTTTCTACAAAGACCACAAACCAAAGAAGCGGCTCCTAAACAAATCCGGCACAGAAAAGTCGTCGTTTCCCAGAAGAGGGCTGCCACAGACTCCGTGAACAAAACCAGGAACGTTTGAGAAACGCACTGTGAAGGTCCTCTTCCTCCCCCCCCTTTGCCCCTGGACAGCTTATCAGGGCAAACGATGCTGATGCATACAATTTAAACAGTGGAGCACAAGCACAGAATACCACCGGACCTTTAAGACTTTCTACAAAAACCCAACAAGACGGGCATCTCGATTCTGATCCAAACCAAAAAAGATCTTCAAGATATCATCTCTGGCCATCCATGAGTGATAAACTTTGGTCTTAAAAAGACTAAGAAAGGGTTAAAATGAGCATGGGCTCAGACTTATAAATCACCATGATATTCCACCACATTTGTAATCTTCAACAAACCCCTGACAATGGAGAGCCAATGTATAACTTACCACAGTGAAAGGGCACCAAGTGTGAAAATAGGAATTGAGAGACCAGAAGTGCTTAGTTAATGTCAAATAACCAGTTCAGCTGAGCTGTGCAATTCATTCAGTAAGCCAAAGCAGGACAAGAGCAATTCGGCAACACATTCAAAAGCCTTGCATCTAGTCACATCAAATTAATTTATTTGTATAGCTTATTTAAAAACAATAAGAGTTGACCCCAAGTGCATCCCATCTAATATGCAATTCAGTAAGCAATGACAGAATTTACAAAAAAAAAAAAAAAAAGTTGGACTGAAGATTGGTCTACATTCTGGGGCTTCCATTTTACAGTTTGGAGCATGTTGCGAGATCCCCTCCAAGACAAAACACGGACCGCATGCCTTTGTTTACTTAGACTGCAGATTAATTCATTAACAGCTCTTAAAAGAGCAGGGAAGAAATCCCCACAGCACACAACCATCCAGATGCCAGAGGGCAGACGATAACATTCAAGTTAATGGTCAACGTGGCTCCCATGATTGAAATCCAATTTGCTCATCAGTTGGTGCAACGTCATAATGAGACATGCACCACTGCATAAAGACACTTAAAAAGGCAGGTGAGGAACCCAGAGCTGAGCAGAATCAGTCATTGTGACCACTGAAATAGATTCAGGGGAGTTACACAAAAAGAAAAACACTGCATTTTTCCTGTCGCCTGTCAGACCCCTCTCCAAAAAAACACCACAACAGTACATATAGAATGTTGCAGGACAAGATATACGTGAGTCTGGAATTCTACAACTTGCTGAAAATCCTGTAAATGGCGAGTAATTTATTTTGTGGGAGTCTTAAAAATAGCAACACTGCAGACGTGTCTTTAAATACAGTTTTTGTTGCTAGACATTCCAAGTTCCAGCTGACTAGCGCGACTGTTTAACATAAATAGATCAGTGCAAGAATAATCTACAACAATGGTGATTTTAAAGACATAGCTGGAAAGTGCAGTGACAGATAGTCAATCAATTAAAAATCATTGCCAAGCTGACAGCTCAAAAGGACACTTCAAATGACCGGTGCCAAGTAAGGGGGTGACATTCAGTAACATTTTATCGGAAGCCCCATGTTAAATGTTTTAAAGCCTAGAAAAATACAACATAATGAGCTTAAAGCAGAGCAATCAACCTTTCTGTCAAGTCTGTCACGAAAATTAGGCTAACGTCAGAGGAATTAAAAAAACGTGAATAAAGCACGTTCTCCGGTAGAGGAAAGGAGTAATGCTTGCTCTGAATTAAGTAATTGTAATTTACTCATGGGCACCCAAATTTATAAAACTAACTCGTTTAAACCCCAAAGTTTAACAACTAAACCATTTAAAATTACACCAGAGATAGAACAATGCCGCTTAGATGTGACGTTGCCAGCTTACGCACATAATGCATAATGCGTATGTATCCATTTAAAATGACACTTACCCGCCTGAGGACTCCCCTGTATGTTTAGTGTAACCTTCTCGGCATACATACACCATGACTTTAACAGAGGCGCGATTTCCTCTTCCGGGTCGCGGAACGGACGATCTCATCCGTTAAAAATACGAGTGGGAGTCCAGAAGAAAAAAGTTCAGCTTGACTGGGTGAACTCGCTCAGCCGTCACTCAGAACTGTTTCGCATCTAATCAATACCGTTTTAACCAAACTATCTGATTATTATCGGTTACATTATTGAAATACACAATATGTTACGTGAAGCATATAAAGTTAGTAAACCCTCCTATTTTGACTTCAATTGTTCGGTTCCACTGAAGGTGACCTTCAGTTCATTCATGCTTACCCCTGCTACACATGTGCAAGTTCTTGCTAGCTACTGACCGGACTCCGGTGCTCATAGCTGGTTATTTCGGGTCCCATTTTATTGGAAGCCTTTCGGTCTTCAGAAGCACTTAACATTGCTAACGCTCACATTTTACAGGAATTTCAACGCTATGTGATGTCCAGAATTCATTTCTAGCATCTAACAGTCACCATTACCTGCAAACGAACCTAGACTACCTAGTAACCATGCAAGATCAGATACATAAAGCATTTATGTAATTGCAGTGCGCTTAATTTCTAAGCTTGCGATATCATACCAGTTCCCATTTCCTCCATTTATATTGGTCAATGGGAAGGTTAATCGACACGAGTTCAGATCACAGCCGACCGATTTAAAAACATATAACAGTAAGCATCATAAATGCGTGATGGGGTTTTGCTGATTATTGGTATAACAGTAATTAAATTACATTTGCGCATCAGCGGCTAACTAATTAACTGACCTCAACATTAGCTGGAGCTGTCAACCTCGAGAGACACTGGGAATAAAAACCATTAATAAAAATCATACCTTGACAATAGGCTAGAATGGGCGACATAATGCATGAAACCGATACATACCACAGGGATCCTTAGGAGATTCTTTCTCGCTTTCTCTGCTGTCCGGACTCTCTCCTTCATCTGGCAAATTCATCTTTTTAGTGTTGGGCACAGTCGCCGGGATGTCTTCCGTCTTACTGACCATGATTCTCTCAGTCGGAGGTTAGCTATGGAGCTACAGTGCTTCAGACCCAGGTAAATCGCTCTGTGGGGTAACGTGATTTTACGGAGTCGCCTTTTTCCACCAGCTTGCTAGCTACATGAAGAGGGTACGATCTTACAAAAACAACTTCCCAGGAAGGACAGACCTGGACTTAACAGTCACACGTGGTTTATCCTCCTCTTGACCCCTTTGCCTTTGGCGTCTACCACCCCCAAAAACGTCTTAGTACGGAAAACCTCTAGTGCCATTTTCAGAAAACGCGTTTTCTCCGTTTCGTTTCACCAATTTCTGCAATACTATACAAAAACGTTATACATTTGTTTGCTCACTATTTTCACCCGTATTCAGTGCAACTGTAATTATCAAAAATGTAATTAAAAATAGAATGGCAAAGTCAGCTGAATAATTATTCTATCAAACTGCTAATTGCTAGCATATTGCCATAGATCCGTTTATTTCATTTATTTGTGCTTGTCCAATTGATCCGTCCGTGCATAAAAAGTTAAATGCTGTAAAGTCTGCTTTTAGAAAATGTCGTACACTACACATGCATACATATATTCACCCACCCAAGACTTTAATGGATGAAAACTTACGGAGGATTCTGAAAATACCCCAAGATGTAAGGAATGAACACTACTCGTTAGAGAAGCTTTAGTCAACTCAGTTTTATTAAAATAAGTATACAGCTGTAAGCTTTCTGTTAAGCAACCACAGTATGTGCGGTTAAGACAGAAATTAGAGGAATCTCAGCCAAAGATGCACCGCTGTATTTGAGTTTCCAGAGGTTGCAACTTGAAGCTGTTTTCAACATACCTCGTATGCAAGAAGAGATGCTATGTGTTATTGCTAGAAAAGGCATAAAGAAATTAGACACCGTGTCCACAGTTACAGTCCTTTAGATACGCAGTGATGTTGCGTTTGGTTCAGCCTCTCATTAAGATTAAAAAATTTGTTCACCATTAAATCAAAGTGTGCATTTTTTATGACACAAATGGCGTTATGGTGTTATGTGGAATAAAAATGTTTGTTTTTAATTTGTAATTTTAATTTATAGAAATAACAAAATTTACAAGATAATGTGAAACATTTGGTACGATCGTACACCTAAAATTACATTTACTAACCAAGAGCTATCAAATTTAATGGTAATCACGCAATGCGTTTTAACAATGCTTACTTAATATTGAAATTGTTGTGTGAAAGCGTGCTTCTAATCACTGAAAATAACAAAGTCATGATTTATGATGTCATCGCTCCTAATTAGGCGTTTTCATTAACTGTACGAGATCCACTTTTGGTTGAGTAAATTTGGTACAAAAAAAAATAAGTTTAGGTCCTGAAATACAATCTAATGGGACGGAGAACACTTTCAGTATCGTCGCAGAACAATGGACCAGAAGAGTGATGGCGATTGTTACATAGCGTGGCTCTAACTTGACAGAATACAGAAGAGGTCAAGAGCCTATAGTAATAATACAACTATGGTCCAATTACCGTCGGCGGGAGATACCAATTGTATTCCTTAGAATTCTTCAATGTTATTATACTCTGCATGCCAACCCATACAATCGCTTGGTAGAATTTTTAAAAATTTGGCACATTTTGTACAGTCTAATATATTCATTCACCAAATTTGGAGTCAATCCATACATCCCTATAGCGTCACTATCAGGTCAAATTTCAAAGTACTTCTTTGTGTATAACTTTTGAACCATCTGTCTTAGGTTTTGGATAATTTTTCCCCTGTATCTTTAGGTCATCCAGATTCGAATGCACCCATTGGTGTTAAAATCTGCCATATTGGATTTTATACCATCTTCAATGTTCCAAAAACGAGGCCATTAATTGTCTTGCCACCAAATTTGGTAAGCATCTACAGAAGGTTCTGACCAAAAATTGATTAAATCATGATGGTAAGAAAAAAAATGGGTGCAGTCATCAAATGAATTTGATCGGAGAGCCACCAAAGAGGTAGTGAGGGTTTATCTCAGCAAGGATTTAATATCTCAAAAGTTTGGGAGCGTGGGACTCCATTCTGACGAAGCAAAACAAATGTGTCATTTGACCATTAGAGAGCGCTGCAACAAGCAAAAATGCGCTTTGGCTAATAACTGGTCACAAGAATTTGGCAGCAAAGCCGTCTATCAGCGTGTGTGACCATATCTAAGCAGTGTTTTGATGTTTTAAAACCAATCTTGGTATTTCTGCTCATGGCCACCTCTTGAAGACGTGCACCAAATTTTGTGTCAGTCGGGCACTGGGGACACTGGTATAAGCAAAAACGTGTTTTTCCTAATACGTTTTGATGAATGAACTTTATAAAAGTGCCGGTTACGTTTGGTAATTGTCAGGATTGGTCTCTGCCAGTCCCATCATGTCACCATTTCACCAGCAGATGTCACTGGCCATCCCAATGCTCCTAATAATTTCCAGTTTAGTAGCTGTGTTATCTTACACCTGTCTCCCATTTGTAGCTCATTACTTGTGTATATATGCTCTAAATTCTATTGATACTTGCGCCTTTTCTGCTTCTCTGCAAGCTTCGCTCTTCAGTGTTACCAATCTATCCGGACCTACAGAGATTCTCTCTATATACCCAGGCTATGTCTCATGATTTTGATGTCCACACTCCACTAAGCTCAGGTCTGTCCCCATCTCCCATTGCTATTATTGTTTTTTTCCAGACCTTCGGCCTCCCAACACAGCTGCTCGAGTTCTCCCTATCAGTAGAATAACCTCACATATCACTCTCTCCCCCTCTGTAAACCTCACTGTCAGCCTGTCTCTCTCCATATAAACTCTCTCTGACGACTTTTAAGGTCACAAGGGATTGTGCTCCCCAGTATATCCCAGAGCTCCCTCTTCCTTACACACCTGCCCCTGCCCTCAGGTCTGCAGGTGCTCATCTCCTGTGGGTGGCAGGGCCTTCAGCTTTTTAGCGCCTAAAATTTGGAACTGGCTCCCACAACACGTCCGGGACCTATCCTCCATCTCTCATTTTTAAGCAGAATTTTAAAAACGTATCTTTTTATACAGTCATTCCCTTCCCGTACTTTTTCCTCATCTGTTGCTGTTGTAGTTTGTCTCGAATGTTTCATTCAGTACGTTAGAACATACTGTACAGCAAAAGCTATGTTTATATGTTCTTGTATGTCCTCTTTCTAAATTCCCTTCCGTGGTATTTTTGACCTGCCCGGGCCCATTAGTTCTGCTTGCAGCTGTAGTCAGTAATGCTTTCACTCTCGCTCACACAGTAACTGTATGCAGTTTGCACTTAACCACAAACATGTTTAAAGTTTAAACAGCTTTGGTCAGAATATGTGGGTTCGGCCGTCATGCAGGCTAATCAGTCAGATTTGCAGATCTACAGGCACAGCCTACTGCCTCGCGCTTCCCGCACTGCGGCGGCGAGCCGAGCGTCAACAGCTGCGCAGCCGTGATTCCTAACAGCCGGTAAACGATAACAACTGAAATCACCACAATGTAGTTAATACGCCTTAATATATGCATGACGACAGAACATTCCCTGGTTATTCATTACATAAAAGTGCACTTTTCCATCCTATGGGAAACCGTGTGTATAAAAGGACATAATCTCAGATGTCCCGCCATCGCCCGGGAAGCAGGGGCTGAACCTCTTCAGTAGCTCATCGCTTGAAAGCCGTCGCTGCCTTTGACTTTTATAAACATAGTCGAGCTGTGACCTGTGCAGCGTCCAGGGAGGCCAACAGCCTGACAACGGGCAGGGAGACCTCTGGAGTGCGAGGACGCCAACTTTCATCCAGCGCGTTACACCGCGGTGACAGGTTGGAGAATCTGAGGATGAGCAACACATGGGCACGCTTTGTGAACATTCAGCTCAGAGTATAGGACAGGAGGAGGTTGTCCTTACGAGCAGCACTCCATCGCTGCGGACAGAGCAGCAGAACGGGAGTTAAAGAAGGCTGAGATGCAGCAAAGCGGGTCCTCTGACACCAGGAGTACCATCCAGTGTATCTGCTGAGGCTCAGACTGGGCCGAGAGCCTCTGCCAGATATTCCCTCCCTTCCGACGGCTTTCCTTTTCATTCGGAGCGACGGCACATGATGGAAGCTTCCAGAAACATCAGTTATCAAAAGTCATTTCATGTTTATCAGCCGAAACCTGCAATGGCGCAGAAAATGTTACACAATAATATTAAAAAGTCGGGAGAGATGGATGATGACATATTCAGGCACATGGCGTGACACCTTATCACCGAGGTCTAATGAGGTTCTGCTCGCCATCTTGGCTGCTACCCTGCAGCAGAAGGTTTTTATCTTCACCACAAGATGGACGTTGTCCTACTGAAATCAAGGTGTGGTCAGCATTTCAGACAGATCGGCACCTATCCTTGGATTTCCAAAAATCCCATAAAAATTACTTCCATTTAATGAAATAAAATATGCACTGCATATAAGAGTCCTTGCATCTATGCATCTATGATACAATGCTCTAAATAGTTTTTAAAAAGCTTTCCTATAATATTGATTAGACGTAATATGTCAAACTACATTAATTCACCCATTAATGATACAAGTTCTGAAATTCTACAGCAAAACCTCTTAACATCAAACACCTAAAATACCCGCAGTTTGAAAACTAGCAGCCCTGTAATCTACTGGGGTGCAGCTGCTACACCAGATGTGTCCACTGGGTGGCATCTTGAATCAGTTGCCAATCATTGTGCCAAGCAGGTTACACACGGGAGTGTGGCTCTGCAGTGCTGGCTGCTGCATTGAAGACCTCAGCTTTTCACAAATGAACTGAGTGCGACTTCTGTAAGCAGACATGGCATCCCCTGTGTAACCAAAGTCAGGCTGGACCCATGTTGCGCAATGGATTGGCATCCCATCTAGGGTGTACCCTGCCGCATGCCCTGTGATAGACTGGCATCCCC
Organism: Pollimyrus isidori; assembly: GCA_019775955.2. Lineage (NCBI taxonomy): Eukaryota > Metazoa > Chordata > Actinopteri > Osteoglossiformes > Mormyridae > Pollimyrus > Pollimyrus isidori. The sequence goes on along the minus strand of JABFDZ020000132.1, from coordinate 650,935 downwards.
TCTAGGGTGTATCCTGCCGCATGCCCTGTGCTTCCGAGGTTAGGCTTGGGGGTCGGCCTTAATCTAAAGATGATGAGCATTTACTGAAGATGGTTGGATTGATGGATCAGGGTCCACCCTGTTGTATCATATCTAGCTCTTCCACTAGCTAGCTAAACAAGTTATAGGGTTTTATTTTTTTGTATGAAATTCCCCCCCCGATAAAATTGTGTTGAATACTACTACAACTTTATGGTGAAGTTAATTTCAGATGTAACAGATTACTGTCCCGCATTTTCAATCTTATGACGAGCTCCCATAATTAACTGCATATATACAGTGCACCTGGGTAAGCAGGATTTTTGCATCCTCTCACCTGCCTCTCTGCATGAATTTGGCTAACAGGATATGCACACAGCCTCTGGCCCACAGACAGCAAGTGCCACTATCAAAAGATGGGAGATGTTCATCGCTGCTCAGGAGAATTAGGAGCTACCCAGAGCACCCAAGCGTAAAGGTTAACAGAAATGCAAAGGGGTGCCTGGAGGGGGGGAGGGGGGGGGAGGTAGCCAGGACAGATTCTCAAATGCGACGGCGATGACAGGGGGGACGGTGTTACGGGGACGGGCACAGTCACGGTACAGCTACTCGGCCTCCGTTTCCGTGGCAGTGGAGGACGCCGCGGTCGGGGGGCGGGTCACCTGATCCTCCAGGTCCCCCTGCTTCTCGCCCCCCTGCTTCTCCCTGCGCTGTCTGTGTCCCTGGCGGGACCTGTGCCGGCGGGGGTGAAGGAAGAGGGCGGGATCCGGCATGGCCGTGGGCTCCGCCGGGCCCGTCACCCTCTCGCGGGGCACGCACTCCCGGGCCCGCTCCGCCCGCACTTGGGCAGGCAGCCTGTGGCGTCGTTTGGGTCTGGTGCTGGTGGAGGGAGACGGAGAAGCTGGGGCCGCCCTTTCAGCCGCCCGCGGGTGTAGCTTCAGCTGCTGCTGGTGCAGACCTTGCCGGGCGGCGTGCAGCTGGAAGGACAGGTAGGCCGCCACCTCCGTCTGCTTCTGCAGCTCCGCCCCGAGGGCCGTGCTCCGGTGGCTGCGGTGCTTCAGCTCCTCCAGGAAGCCCCGCTCCTTCTCCTTCAGGCTGGCCCGCAGCGCACCCACCAGCGCCCCCTTGTGGCTCAGCTCTGTGCGCAGCTCGTCCAGAGTGCGCTGCTGCTCGCCGAGGCGGCCCTCCACCGCCCGACACCGGGCCTCCAGGTGCTCCTCCTCCTCCTGGATCTCTGAGGGACACACGTGAGAGAGAAGCCGGCTGAGGGACAGGCCTGTCTGCATATTCCACACACACACAGAACGAAAGATGGAAAAGAGAGACACCTGAACCTGGAGAGAGCGCATCTCCCCAGTAAGGTGACAGACAGGCTGCCTGCCCAGTCTCACAGGGAGCCAGCCGACAGATAGCATATGGAGATCAGTTAGAAGGCTCCGCCTTAGGGCCGCCCTGCACCCTTAGGGCCACCCCGCACCCTTAGGGCCACCCCGCACCCTTAGGGCCACCCCGCACCCTTAGGGCGTGGGGAGCTCTGCAGGATTGTAATTTCACCAATATATAACTTCTGGTTTCCTGACTCCATTCTGGTGTTGCCAGTTCAGGATTACGATCAGCAATCTGCGGAGATCCCCCCCACCCCTGCAGTGGCTGCAGTCTGAAAGCGATATAGCACTGAGTGCTCCTGCCTCCCTCTCTCAGGGGGACCATTACTCCGGCTCCTCCTGGACCAGATCGCCCCCCCCCCCCATGCCCAGTCTCAGCCGGTCTGTCGCCCACCTTCCCCCCGATGAGGTCATGCAGCTAAAATAGAAAGTGCTGTGTAATTTGACCTTCTTGCTTGCCTATCCCTCTCTCTCAGATGATGTCAAGCCTGTCTGTAGCAGCACAGCCCCCACCCCTTCATCTCTGGCATGTAACGGCCCCCCACTTACTCACCCAGGACCCACACCCCCACAGCGAATGAGGGGGGGGGGGGGGACACGGTGGATCGATAGTCAACATAACAGGGAGCCGGTTGGGGATGGTGGGTTACTTGAGCTGCTGAGGACTGGGTCACATGGTCAGCCCTAAACAGCCTTTCAGACACAGGCCCCACTACTAGCCCCGCCCCTGGCCCCACCCCCAGCCCCACCCCCTGGTCCAGCCAGCTCTCTGTTCACGTGGCACACAGTACTACCTCATTTCACTGAGCTGCGGTACCAAGTTGTGATACTGCCGCTCATTCAACTGGGCCGTGATGGACTGGCACCCTATTCAGGGTGGCACCTTCCGGCAGGGGTTAGTGGTTATTATGGATGGATGGATGGTTCCTAATAACCCTAAAAACTTAAACAGTTATGTTGCACTTGAGCTTTGAAGATGACGCTGAAGTCGTCGCAATGCTCGCTCCTCCATTCCATATCGAGCTTCCTGATGACCACGCCATCGTCCACATGTGGACGGAGAATCTGCCTCAAAATGCCAAGGTGCCCCTTTCACTACCATATTCAAACCAACATACCTATGAGCTCATCCACTCGTGAAGCTGAACAGTCAGGATTCAGCGGCCTGGATCACTCCGCCCCGTCCTGCGCCTTTATCCGCATGCTCTGTTTAACTTCTGCTCTGGAGGCTCCAAGCCCAGCTGCTACCGCTAGCCGCTAACGGAGCCCGCGGACGGCCATGTGCAGACAGCCACAGTGCTGCTATTCCCTATTTCAGCCAGTCTCACTATCCTGGTGTCGCTCCTGTTTTTACAGGATCTCCGTCATTTATACTGGATTAGAATTAGGGCTGCACATGGCGATTATACGGTACCTGCACAACAATCACCAGGCATCAGACGATGCGCAGGACATTATTCCATCTTTTTGATGCTGTAAAGATGTTTACTTACAGCCACAATTTGGTAACCAAATTAGTACTGTGCCTAAAATATTAGTAATCCGTATAAATTCGGCGTATCCTTACTTTAAACTGTAAAAAGTATCACCATACCACCAACATCTTTTTCACCTTGTTTAACCACAATATCCCCTCTTTCAAGAGATGTGGTTGCTGAGCTGTCCTTTCCTACACCGCAACTTCGCGCCTATCGCGATACCAAAGCGGTCGCATGTGGCACGCGCCGCTAACCGAATTTATTAAACATAAGGATGCGCCGAATTTATACAGATCGCTAACTTTTGGGCGTCACAATACAACTCATGCTACCAATCTACTTACCAAATTGTGGGTGTAAGCAAGTGTCCATGTAGTACCAAAAAGCCGGTGTCTGAACACACGTTTGCACCCGTCATCTAAAGCACTGGTGTTTATTATGCATATAGCATATAATTGCAATGTGACATTACGCACACTGGTCTGAATGAAATGCCTGGGGTCTCCTTCCTTCTCCTTAGTTCCACACAGTCCTGCCGGACGGTTTCCTGTGCTCGCCGGCTTTCACACCCACTGAGGTCTGAAATAATTAGGTACATCTGAACGGTTCCTTACATTCCAACCACGACATGATCAGCTAAAAGTGGGAAAAGCCAACAGATAACCTAGTAGGAAAGGAGAGAAAGGTATTCTGGGTAAATGAAGTCTAGACAGAAGTTTTGGGTGGAGGTGGTGGGTGCAGATCTGCTACAGGTGAAGCTGTGGACTTGGTACAGCAGGTGGGAGGCGACACATCCAGGAGCCTCACCTACTTGGGTCCTTCCTGGGGGCTTCACGTTCAGCTCCCGGGTCAGTTCTGCAGAACAAAGCCAGATGAGTCAGTTCACCATGTGGCCATGAAAAGCGTGGTGCCTTTGATTGCCCTCATCCTCACCATTATCTGGCTGCTGAAATCCAGAGGTGCATAGTTCAGTTCCAGAAAGTACAAATCCAGACCAAGACTCTGTTTCAACCAACCACTTCAGTAGACTGTGTCTGTGATTCTTTAAATTCAATTGGTTGGTTGAAACAAAATCTTGATTTGTACTATCTGGACCTGAACTATCCACTTCGGCTAAAAACATCCAGCCAGTCTCTCAGTGTCCATCTTCCGTCGTTCTCACATTGCTGTCAGCCACAATTTTATTCCTTCTCTGTTTTCTGAATCACTCTCACCTGCATATGCGTGTCTTCTACTTTACTTAAGTGAAAGTCATTTTTACTGGATATAAAACCTGAAGAATCCAAAGGTAGGTGCAGACCTGTCTGAAATAGTGACTACACCTTCCAAAGGTAGCTGCAGACCTGTCTGAAATAGTGACTACACCTTCCAAAGGTAGGTGCCGACCTGTCTGAAATAGTGACTACACCTTCCAAAGATAGGTGCAGACCTGTCTGAAATAGTGACTACACCTTCTAAAGATAGGTGCAGACCTGTCTGAAATATTGACCACGCCTTCATGTCAGTAGGACAACGTCAGTCTTGTGGTGAAGTAAAAACGTTCTGCTGCAGGGTAAACAGCCAAGCAGAAGGTGTCACGCCATGTGCCTGAATATGTCATCATCCATCTCTCCCAACTTTTATATTATTAATCTTTCTGTACCATTACAGGTTATGTCTTACTGTCAATCTTTTACTGTTTATTCTTGTGGATATTTTACTTTTACGGAGTTAGCGCACTAGGCTATTGTTATCCTCTGGTAGTTATTTGTTTTCACTCACCTACACAAACACTGTCAGTCTCTGCCATCACTAAGGTCGAGGTTTAAAGCCCAATGGGATCAATACCATCCACAGGCAAACATCTAAACATTTACATGAACAAGCAGAACAGAAGTATCCCGGATTTATTTTGCGAGCTGTTTTAATGAATGTTCTACAGATGTTTTGGCTACTGTAGGGTGTAGATATTTTTTTTTTACTACAAGCCCAAGGGGGGGGAATGATTCACCCCCTCCATCCCAGCCAGCTCAGCACAACCACACGGAGAAGGCAGGGGCAGACGGACGGGCAGGATGGTGCTTACTGATTTTCCCAAGAGAACAGGATTCCTTAACTACCAGGAAGCTATTGACCCAGGGTGCATTTGCAGGAATCCTATCATGAAAATTTTAATGATTTCATAAATGTGTAGTAATAATAATAAATAATAATAATAATAAATAATAATAATAATAATAATAATAATAATAATAATAATAATCCCACTTCACCAGCTTCATTCTCAGAAGATTCAATAAAAGGCGGAACTGCAGATCAAAGACAGATGGGGGTAGCACCTGTTCATAAAAAAAAAAAAAACTCATTAATCGCTACATCTTCATTAATTAGCGCACTGCGTTTTCCAAACTCGGCTTATCTTTATAATTTGATCTTTCAGAATCTCTCGCCCCTGCATGACGCGATTTCACTTGCAAACAAGGTCAGCGGGACCCGTGGATGAGCACTCGGCGTCGCTGCGCCAGGCTCCCCCCCCCCGGACTCAGTGGCGACAGCGACTCCCCGCACTTCACAGTCAGCAGTCCTTCCGCTGAGGAACAACACGCGGTGGCTTCAGTATCGTTTAATGACGGACATCTGGTGCCGAATTAGACAAACGCTACTGGACGGTCCCGTCCGGATGCAGTGAAATGCGTTGACTACACGCCACGCACAACATCCTCTCGCCTCCCCCGTACGGCCGTGACCTGTGAGGCGCTTTCACACTCCGTCTTCGCAGATTTGCACGCCGCGAGACTGGTACGTGTTGCACCTCTTTCCCAATGACAGCTCTGAGCTGCTGGAGAGAGGAGCAGTGACCTCATGGAAGGAGAGCGAAGGAAGGAGAGGCAGGCGGAGGGAATTATGAAGGAAGGGGCGCCGTCCCTTGCCTGCGATGCGCTGGGTTTTACGCTGCACCGCGGAGGCTCCATTAGCGTGTATTGGGGCCTCCAGTCCTCTGCGCAGTCTGTGCTTGATGAATTTGAATATACATTTTGTACTGAGTCTGATATAATTAACTATTTCGTCTTCATGCGTTTTCAAGTGGCTTAAGATTTTGTTTTGAATATTGTTTAAATTGTGTATAAGATTCTAGTCTTTTTCTTGTCTGGCTAAACACTTGACAGCCCCCTTTAGGAGAACTGATCATCACAAATGTGATGGGGGGTGGGGGCGGGCCATGCTGAGGTCACATGATAGATCATGTGACACACTCACCTGTGCAGCGCTTTTGCAAGGACAGGATCTCCAAGTGCAGGCCATGCAGCAGAAGCAGCTGCTCCCGCCGCAGGAAGGCCACGCTGCGTTCCACGCTCTCCACCTGATGTACCAGGGAGCCTGTATCCATGGCGATCCCGCCGCCACACCCACCCAGTCCGTGTCTGCGCGTCAAAGAGGAAAATGTGAGGAGTCAGCGAGCCTCAGCCATGCACCTGCGCCATTTTGCCCGATGTTATTTTTGCAAATATTCAGAGTATCCATAATGTTCCATGCTAGACATGGGTTATGCGGTCAGTCCAGGGGTCCCGCTTCTGGCATCCCTCCTTTTATTAGATCACTTATCCTGGAACCACAACGTGTCCCGGCCTGAAGAGCAACGACACATCTCAGGGATTCCTCAGCCAATGGCGGATGTTGGCAAAGTGGAAACAGGGAGGGCAGTAAAGGCTTCACTGTACCATGCAGATCCGAAGACAGCAGCAGCTCTCAATTAGGATAGTTTTCTCCAATCAATTCAACACGTCCATCGAAAAGGAGGACACGCAGGCCCCACCCACTCCCCCACTCCACTGGGAAATCCTTTTATAAGGGGGGGATGGGGGGGTTGTCCTTATGATCTGATTTGGAAATGAGGGCTTCCTGCGTTTGGGAATCACGTTTAAGAGTATTCTATGCTTGCCGTTATTTTAGGCATTCTTATTAAAGTCGCCCTTCTTCAGCATCGTAGAAGTACAAAACTATTTTAAAAATTGCCTTTAAAAAAAATGACGTACAAGCAGACAAATGTCGTATAACAACCCTCTCCCCCTTCCTTAATCCGACAAACATGAAAACCAACACAAATGTGCCCCCTCCCCGGAGTTTCATCCCAAGGAGTCCAGCAGGTTGGGGCAACGACGGGGTGGTTAAATTTAGTCAGATAACATGAGGTGTGAACAAGCATGTATGACTCCGGAATGAACTACGACAGCCTGAACACACAGCCAGCGCTCCCATACGGACACCACCGAGGGGCGCCCGGCGGCCATGTGGGGCTTCACGCTTCGCTTTCACGCCGCTACCTTCTTCAAGAAAAAAAAAACTATACTATACTAGTAGCCATACTAATAATAACAATAATATTAATAATACCGTGAATAGCACAGCAAAGCGTACTTGGTTTGGGAGCCTTGTGGTTATTGATCCTGTGCGGTTGTATTTTGCAGGGCCGGGCAAACAGTTCGGTTTATACTGCAGTTACCCCTTTTATACGGCCATGGAAATAAAAACTAACTTTGCACCTGCTGCTTAATTCTGAATCTTCCGTCTTAGCAGATCAGACAGAATCATAACGCAAACTAGAATAAATGCGGCTTTTATTCCCTTCACCGCAGCTTTTCCGTAAGTAAATAAGCGCCACGGCAGCTGCGGTAACGGGTTGAACTGGACTTTCCGTAGATGCGCAACGAACACGTCATTATAAAAACATAGACTGAACCCCAGACCAAAGGCAACCTCGCGCATTCGAATAGGAAATTCATGCACCAAAAATACATTTTAGATGAGACAGATAATTTTCCCCTTCGAACTTACCTTGAAAATCAGAGGACGGGCAGTAAAATTCCAAAATATTAGGCAAAAGTCCTTCGATCCCAACGCAAAAACGTTTCAATTAATTTTACAAATTCTCCGTTCGAATTCCCAACCTTCCAAGCAATTGCATAGAAGCTCTGTATTAAGACGAAAAATACATATAACGGCCAGTTGAAAAGATTAATGCACAAAAGTGGAAAATCGGTATATATTACAATCTAAGGCATATCTGTATACATATGACATGATGCACAAGATCCGCGGAGGTTACGGAGCGTATTTCCCAAGTCGGCACGCATTTCTTTCTGCGTCGTGCGTTAAAACATCACCTCCAAACGCCGCCATCTGGTTAAACACAAACGCTCCCTCGCCCTTAGCGAGAGAAATCAGGCATATCAGTCAAGCAACATCATTCACCTTTACGTTAGCAGATGAAGGATATAGTCGGCCGATGAAAACAAGGCATCGTGACCGGAACACGCCAGATGATCGCGGCGCAGCGGTGAAGCCGATTGGCAGAAGCGCTTCGCCTCTTTATTCGATCGCGCCTGCATCAGCCGCCTTGCTGGATCAATTCCTCATACGCAACTCCTCTCAATAAACGAATGGCTGTCACTTCTAAAATTGAGCAATTTTAAATAACTCATGCGTGATTAAGCAAAACGTTGTATTACATTATCGACCAAGCGTTTTAATCGGTATATAAAATTTGACCGCATGTATATGCAGGTGTAATTATTCAGCCGTATGATTTTTGTGGCATTTTCTTCGTTTGAAAAGCAGATTAGTGCTAAAATTTACACCAAGACAAGACGACTCGGAATTAGAGGTCACCCTCTTCATTTCTTAGAGAAGATGCAGCGACATCAAACGTCACTACTGGTAAATAGAATAGCATCTTTATTGCCACACCAAGTAACCCTGAGGAAATTTGTTGGTACAGCAAACAGAATACGACAACGTGACATAAATATTTTGACAGTTAAACAAACCGACCGAAATTGGATAAACAGGTAAAACATTTGTATTCGTAATCCACATTATCCGTGTATTTATTATCGGTGGCAACTTCTAGGAGACAAGCAATGCCCTCCGACTACGCCTAAGCAGGACAGTCCGTGTAATTTTACGGCTTATTTGTTTCATCCTCTCATGTAAATTCATTAGGATATCGAGCTAGAATTTCGATCGAAATTATTTACAGAAACCGTCTCGCAAAATCGTCTAAAGTGGGGGGCCTCCAATAATTTAGTAAATACAACAGAACGAAGAATTAAATGAGCAGCGGGTAGCATTTCATTCGTCATTATTTTATTATGTAAAAACAAAAACTCACATTACAAAGAAACATACATTATACATTTAGTGATTTATTTAGTAATAACACTAAATTGAGATAAAGACTAGAATCTTACACACAATTTAAACAATATTCAACACAAAATCTTAAGCCACTTGAAAACGCATGAAGACGAAATAGTTAATTATATCAGACTCAGTACAAAATGTATATTCTCGCTTCAAATTAGTTCATCTATTACATAAAAATAGAAAAAAATTTACACAGATAAATAGAAAAAAGCATTTATAAATGGCAAAGGGGCTTAAATAAACTACATCCAGAGTTGGGCAGTCTAAATTATTGTTTCACAAAACGATAATACTGGTGAGACATTTTTCACTATGCCTTTGCACCACCCTGTGACCAAAAAGGCAATTACAACTACGGGTAAAGTTACGGGTCGCTTTAATTTCTAATGTTTATGGATCCTCGTGAGTCCTGGCACAGCGCGAGACGAGTAGCTTCACTCAGCCAAACACTCACACAACTAAATGTCCTAATTAGTTGATTTTTACTGCCAGCGGACGTCCTTAAGGATCTTTTTTGCAAGAAAAGCTGTGAATGGATTCGAACATGATACAACTTTTTCTTCGTAGCAGGTCTGGAAGGAGTTTGCTGTGTACGAATGAGTAAGTCGTCGGCTGAACGATGCATTGTCTGGCTAATCCTTAGTGGTTACTGGGATGTGTGGCCCTTTGTGCAGCCGGTAACGTAAACAGCAGATGTGCGCGGCGCCTGCATCCGCACATACAGCTTTCTGGGGCTGAGACTCCGCTGCCGGCCGAGGGCCGGTTATTCCTGTGAGACAGACCGACCATATCACCTCTGAGGTCCGTAGGCGATGCCACCGGGCGGAGACACAGCAGTGAACATTGTGCTTAGTTTTACAGGTAGAAACAAGAACACCACGAGTAATAATTAAACAAAAAACTTATACAACACGCCTCTGAGGTAGCACAAATATTTCAATTAAGAGGATTCACTGCAACCTCTGTTAGTGCTGGTATTAAAAATACACTCCAGGAAAGTTCATGGTTACCTTTAAACTACTATGCTGATGACCACGGCCTTAATGCACGTAATTTTAAATCTCCTTGAAACGTATGGAAAATATATTTTCGTGTAGGCATACAAGGACTGAAGATACCCATTTATCCGCATGCTAAGAAATTAGCATCACTGTGAAATTATTCACCTCCAATTATCGTGCCGAATGGTTCTAATGCGCAAATTTTTGAACATGTGCTCATGTCGTCGTTTTTAGAAGCCCGTGAAAAACTAATGAATGTACTAATGCTAGCAGAATTATCCCAAGAGTGGAGAATAATCATTAATGGATGTCCTGGGACCTTGAAAAGGCTGACATGAGACAGGAGGTGGGGGCGTGGCTTGTTCTCCTACATCTCCTTCTCCCTCCTTGCTTCACGGCCGCTTATCAGGAAGTCACTGCGCAGCAGTCGGTAAAAGAGGACGATGTTCATGGCGGTCATGATGGCCATGCCCACACTGCCCACTGTGTAAACGAGCAGCGGGATGAGGCTGCGATTCAGCACCAGCCATCGCGTCATCCAGGCCAGCGTGCTGATGCGGAACACCACGTAGGTGCCCAGGTTCACCATGCTGTTCAGCCGGTACACGGTGCTCCTGCCCAGGCCGGACATGCGCAGCATCTGCCGCAGGTGCAGGAAGATGGAGTTGATCTCCACCAGCAGGGCCACCACCGCAAAGCCCACGTAGCGGAAGCTGAGAGCAGAAATCCCGAAGCAGGTGATGACCTGGATGAAGAGAGCGGCGGGCCGGGTGGAAAAAATGAACAGAATCAGCTCCTCCGTTTCTGTGCATTCCTTACATTACTCACTAAAATAAAAATAAAAAAAACAGTAGAATGTCAAAGGAAAGCGGGATTAAGGATAAACGACCAGGTCTGGCGACAGACAGGCTAACCATCGACTCTAACTGCTTACGGGACATTTATGTCCATCTAAGGGAAGAGTGCGACCTGCAGACGCAAGACTAAACAAGGTGCAGGAGAATCCCACCACTGCAGGCATGCGGTTGACCAAGACTCCTAAGTCACTAAACAGGAAGCTGGAACTAGAAATGTTATCATCAGTGTCCTTGCTGGATGGCTCAGACAAAAAACAACAACAATATCCATAATGGATTCCTACCCACTGTATGGTTTCGTACATCTGGTGGGACAGTTGTATTTACGAAAGACATCCACTAGGTGGAAGCAGATATAAATCTATCAGAGGGGGCGGGAAAAGTATTTAAAGTAAACGCATTTGCCTTCAAATCTCCAGCTTTCATTTCTGCGAAACAGTTTAACGACAGCCCCTTAAAAGGCAACAGAAGTGAATGAGTTGAATATTAGAAAGCTCCTATGGTCACACCAGACATTACCCCTGTGCATTTCAGTTCTGGGTGTAGCACGTCAGATATTTTATGGCAGCGATTTCATGTTGATTATGGTACAAATCTCTGGCAGAACACAGAGCGATGAAGCTGCCCCAGCGTTCCAGAAAATACAATGAGAGTTATTCATATTAACTTAATAATCACTGGACAATAAAAATCTGTTTTTTTAGGATGAATTGTCAGAGAAAATGGAATCATGCACATCAGTCTAGGCCATCACATCCCCGCAATCCAAACAGAAAAACCCCATGTCCAACACAAACTCAAACAAACCTCTGTTTGATCCACAGCTCCATCATGACAGTTCACCTTGACCAACATGCAGGCCATTAGCTATATTTTCATGACGTAATACGTTTGTAGTGAGGTTTGTTTGGCACAGAGCCAGTCAGGGTCTTTCACAGAAGCCTGTGAAGTGCAGTCCCTGTCATTCTCCAAAGTCAGCCACTCTTCTACAGCTCCTGCACAATGTCCAGGTTATGAATCTGTACTCCATAGTCACATCAAAAATATGTAATGACTTGATTACCGTTGAAGAGAAAGGAAACATCCTTAGTCTTCGCTGACATGCAAACAGTGTAATCAAACAAAAAAAAAAGGAAGGAAGGACTGTGCATGAGAATGGGATTCCCGGTAAGGAACACGGAAGCGGCTGGTGGGTCAGAGACCACACGGCTCACGCTGACCAGGCGCAGGACACAACAGCAAGAAGGGTGACATATCACATCACACTTAAGGTGGCTTTAAGGACAAGGAGGACCACAAGAGGGCGCTGTACAGATGTGTGTGTTTGTGTGTCAGAGTTTGTATGTGTGTGTGTGTGTGTGTGTGTGAAAGAGACTAAGTCACCTTGAGAGCTGAAGACTGTTTTCCCTCAGGATGCTTCCGGTAACTTGTCTTGGGGGTAAAAATGTGCAAAGGGATGCATTCCACCACCTTCTCAAAGCATGCGTGGGGGGGGGGCCCAGAGGCTGCATAACCAGTTAGGTGAGGAAGGTGCTCAGTGCCCAACCCCGAAAGCCTGCTCATGCTTACTGCAAAAGTAAGTGAGAGAGACGATGCATCCAGGGCACTGATACACCCACCGGCCACCCCACTAACACAGAGGCACTGATATACCCACCGGCCACCCCACTAACACAGAGGCACTGTCCAGAAGAGAGGCCGCTTCTAACTGGAAGGCAAAGGACACATATGTGTATAACAGGGGAGCCGGGTTCGAAGTCCATGCATACACAACCGGTACAAGCACATAAAAGGGACAAAGCAAATAGTTCAAGCGATATGGTGATCCCACTGGGTCAATCCGGTCTGGCTTCACAGTCATATGACAATGCACTAGGGCAGCACAAGGTAGCATATGACAAACAGGTTCATCTCGCCTCGCCCCAAAAGCACAAAACGTCTAATGTCTTGCGACATTGTTTGCTGGAAAGCTATAAATTGCTACTCTGAACAATGGCTGCAGAACGTAGACACACAAGCATGGGAAAGCAGCCTCTCTGATCACATATCACAATGACTGCCAGGCAGACGTTAAAACCTTACAGTTCATAAGAAAACAAGGTTTAAAACATTTCCCAGTGATTCAGCAGCACTAAAAATGAGTAATACTCATTATGTCAACGTCAACCTCTGACTGGCGAGCAAGAGCCTTCACCTGACATACCTCAGTGCAGTAAGATAATATATAAAGCTTCAGATATATAAGGCTTCAGTGTCGATGACAGCACTCTTAAGTAAAGTACTGGACATGAAATTCCCTGGAATACAGCCTCAGTCTCAGACTTGCCACACTCCTGGTTGTCCTGACGTACGCTAACGGGTCACAGGCAGGAGCTGGAGCCTCTAGGGCAGCCATGTTTAAGGTAAATGCCCCCCCCCCAACCTGGCCAGCAGGGAATAGTCTTACTCTGCTGTCACACCCCTTTAACCCTGCAGCCTCATCGGGCTTCCCCAAGATGGATGGTTGGACAGCAATATAACAACTAAATATGAGAAACTAAAAGGAATCTGAAGTATGTGACCGGAGGCTATGTGCATGTGGACCTGCCGGTCCTGGCTGGGTCGCTGCGGAGCCCTTCTGGGTCATCACGGCCACATTAGGTGGGTAGCACATTCCACACAGCCGTTCATGCAGTGGTGTGCTGGCTGGAGGCCAGCAAAGGAAAATGGGCCCCCTAGTCACAAAGGAGAAGTGCTTGGGGGTGGGGCAAATACATACCACCACGTCTCAGCCCCCTCTTCCATCCCCAGGAGGATGGGGCCATATCTGTGCAGGACTAAGAGAGTATGATCTACAGCACAGATGGATTTTTATGCAATATATGTGTGATGTACAAAACAAATGCACACTCGCTTTGCACTTATGCTTATTAAAATTCCCTCATGCTTCCAGGGAGCCTCTGGGTATTCACTCACAGTCCTTTATCTAACTCACAGGTTATTTGTTCTGATAAAGCTACAAGCCGGTTTACACTTCTGCGCCATTTAATCCATTTGGTGCCAAGGGTCAGGGAACAGAAGGTAAAATTAAGAAACAAATGCATTAAAATCGTCATCATACTCTCTGTCTCTGCAGACTCTGCTGAGACCTTCACATCTTCGTCCCTCCCCAATGCCCCCCCAGCACCTTCGATATTTCCACAAGTTAATGCCAGCTGGTCCACCCAGCTCACGAAGGAAAGGACTGTTTTGCCAGCAGATCTATTTCTCCAACCAGCCATTAAAAATGACACAGAACAATACACAAGTAGTAGAATTTATATTTTAACAGCCTGCAGTATCCCAACAGAGATTAACTCTTAGAGAACCTGATCAACAAGACGGAGAATGTTCCCCAATGTTTGCTACATACAGCAGAACGTCCTGCTTCTCACAGCATGTCTGAGGGGTTTGGGGGTGAACAGGGATCGAGCATCATTGGACAGCTTCCTGCCACTATCACTCATTGCTAAAGGAAGTGCCTTTTTGACCCCACAGTACTAACAAGTAAGTGGCTGAAAACCATGGAGATGCCTTTCCAGGGAACTTATCATAGATTATGCTCCCCTCCCCAACAGCCTGGCGACCCCCTTCATCTATACTTAAAGCAGGCATGAATATTGCCATTACACAGGTAGAAACAAGCTTCATCAATAAGGAAAAACTCAAAGGACATTTATGTAGAAATAAACAGATATCTACAAGTATGCAAAAGGCTTAAAGAAGAGGGAATTCCAGCATCTCACCTTGCCACCTAATTTTCTATAGGAGACCAAACACTAAATAAACTCAAAACAGTGGCCTGGATTTTCCCAAAGAGCAGCCTAAAGCATCTGAGCAGGTCTTGCATTTCAAAGCATGATGAGGAGGGTAGAGTGGATGAAAAACACTACCGTGTCTATGGAGACGGGGACACCTCAGAAGCACCTTCAGTGGGTCCTACCCCAGCAACCCCTTGGGCCAACTCTCTCTTTATCTAGTGCATTTGCTACTGTGTATCTGTCACGACCAAATCCAGCGAGGCAGCAGCTGCAGGAACCTACCACCAGGTGATGGAAGATCAGCTCCCAGGACTGGCTGATCTTCTGGTTGAAGACCATGTCTAAAAGATCATGGATGAAGTAACCTGAGGAGATGGGAAGACAAGATAAGACATCACTGTACTTTGGTCCTGGGTACCATGGCGACACCACCAATGGTTACCAAGATGTCATTTACACAAGGCTATTTATATCGCTTTTGTAGGGTGACAGTATCCAAGGAGACACGTTCCTGCAAAGGAAAGGAACAGACTGCTCCAGTTACATCAAGGGGCTTCAGGACAATAAAGTGCGACACGCAGAAACACACTACGATTACCAATGATCGCCTACCCCCATATTCAGCATGGTGCGTCCAAAACTGGCCAATCAGACTGAGGCTTGTATGTTTCCCGGCTGCAGCCTCGCCGAGTCCCTCTCCATGCAAAACTTAATAAATTAAATTTAGGCTACACTGAGCTTTACTATGATTTGACCAGTAACCGTCTGGCTGAGTTCTGTACTCAGTCTGGTCATGATACTGAGGTACAGTGAAATTATGTGGTCCATTTCTCAGGAGCTATAAAATGCGAGGAGAAGCAGCATCAAGATGACCGTTGGATTTAGTCAAGTAAAGGCTTTGTTGAATTTTTAAAAAATAAACCAGAACATCCTTATATTACAGGTCACCCAATCCTGACGGGGGCCTGCAGCCCTTCCTCATCTGTGCCACATCCTCCCTCTCAAAGCCTCAAATAGTGACTGAAAACAGTGAACAAAAACCAAAACATTTCTCTCTGCTCCCCTGCGAAGAAGCACTATTGGTGAAACTGAGCCACTTGATCCAAATGTTCCGGAGGAAAACAAGCACTCAAGTTTGGCTTTGTGCGGCAACGTGGTGCAGCGGAAGGGCGAGGGGCCCCTGAGCCAGAGGTCCACGGCCGGAAACCATCATCTGCTCAAAGAAAGTCGGGGCTTGTTCTTCCTGAGGGCTGGTGTGGGGCTCAATGTGCAAAGGATGCGGAAGGTTCCACTCAGACAGTTTAGATCTCTGGCTTAAATTTTTAGATCCTAGCAATGCCCTGTTATTCACAGTACTAAAGGAACTGCACTTTCTTCCTTGCAGTTAAAGCACCACACTGACCGTGCTATCAGTTATCTGTATGAACATTACATGAACAAAAGCACTGGGACACACCTCAATCACTGAATTCAGGTGTTTCAGTGAGACCCTTTGCCACAGGTGTACAAAATAAAGCACCCAGCCGTGCGGTCAAGTTCACAGACATCTGTGAAAGTATGAGTCATTCTGAAGAGCTCAGTGAATTTCAGTGTGGTTCTGTCATAGGATGCCACCTCTGCAATAAGCCCGTTTGTGAAATTTCTTCCCTACAAGATATTAAACAGTGAGAGCAGTAAGTGGTTTATTGCAAAGTGGAAGCAGTAACGGAGTGGCAGACCACGTTCAGTGGTGAGGCGCACAAAAGCTGCAGAGTTGTGTTGGGAACTTTTTCAGAGACCAGGAGACGTTGGCATATCATTCAAGCAGAAGTTACTCTTTATTGAGAACTCGCCGAGCGCCGCTGTAGTCATCCAAGTCTGACTGAAACTCAGCTCTGGAGAGTTTATACTTTACAAGAGGGGGAGGATACAAAGAGGTGGAGACGACCTAAACAAAGCATGGTCTAGTACAGGAGTCAGCCTGGTAACGGAAGTTCCCCAGCCCTGATCTCATCAGCATAACAGTGGCTTTCAAATGCATAGGTGCTAATCTAATCAGCCTGACAGTATCACCCAAACCTTTACATTCTCATAGAGACAAAGGCACAGCCTGGCCTTGAGATTAGCATTCACATTGACTTTGGGACCCTACCCAGTGGTCAGGAAGTACATAAAGACAAAAGGTTAATGTCTCTGACACCTGGGGTGCAAGACTTGATCTTCTTAGAATGTCACCAACTTTACCTTAAAAGGTAAAACCCAATGTACATAACTTGTTCAGTTTATATACTATTACGTTGGAAGCTAGATTTAACATTTTATAAATTTGTAATCCTACAAGAGCACAATGCTTTTTATACTTTGGAGGACTGGTTGCAGGTGGAAAGAGTTTGTCAGTTGGTCCCTGCCTTCTCCCATGTTAGTGATGGATGTAAGGAAGTGGAACAGTTTACACAGTTGGCTGAGGCCTTCAGGGTGGAAAAACCAGTGACACAACAGTGCTCTGAGACCTCTCCAAGGACCTAAAATTGTTGTAAAGGCCATTTTGTATCGTAACTGGTTCAATGGCATATATAACTCCAGTGTGGAAACACCTGTTTCTGCCATGATCTTTGCTGTTGACTGCTGTGGGATTGAATGCGGCAGGACAATGTTAAGTGTGGATGTACTGTAGAGCCATTCGAGATTTTCTGTGAATGATTGCAGTTTGAATCATGGCCTGTTATTGATTAACAGCTTTATCATTCTAAATGCATCAACACAATTAACTAGCCCAAGACTAACATTCATATAGTAAACAGATTGACTTTTTGTAGTATTCAACATTATATTTAAAATTCAGTGGTGGGAAAATGTTAAAGAAAACAGTTGAGTTAGGTGAGCAAGCTGCCTGTTTATAACTGCAGAAAAAATAAGTTTAACCCATTTGATAGTTTATCAAAATCTGAGACTTTAGCTAATGGTTTAAATAGACTGTGTGTGATCTGGCGTTTAGCAGGAATGTATAGGGCCGGTTTAACTGTACACCCTGGGCTTTTTCCTTGTCAAACCAGCCAGGTCCCTCTTCTTCCCCCTACACCTCTGGTTGCATTTAAGGTTAGTAGTAGGGATTATTTGGAGTTTGTTTAGGTTATGTACAAGATCAGTGAAACCCTTCATCACATGGAATAAAGAACAGCATGTGAACAGAGAGGTCATTGTTTCAGATCGTTTTATGCAAATAGTCACAACACACATAAAGTTGCTGGCCGAGGTGTTCACACCTACAGGGCATGGATGGGAAGGGGATATGGGGGGTGGGACTGACTATGGAAACAAAACACATGATATCTGAGTTTAGTTTATATCACCTTACTGGCCTCAGTGTTTCCCCTGCTTATTTAAAAGGAATGTACTTACCGTACTAATTTCTTAGCAAGAGTGCAAACGTAAATGTGCACTGTTATACTTTATCAGACACTGCATTTCCTGTTAGATTACATGGAAAACGACTTTTCAGAAGCGTGGCGCATGCCACCCATCTGGTTAGGACATTCAGGTTCATTTTTCTTTATTAGCTGCTTTCATAAGCAGATGTGTGAACAAGTCACTTTTTGCTCCAAAGGTGCACAGTAAACCAGATTAGACTCATAAAACTACACTAGTGTGAGTTAAATGGCTCATACTTTCTACAAGGCTTTGTTTAGCGTGAGTTTGCACTTAGCACCCATCTGTCTTTTTTTGTCCTCTTCTAGGACAGTGTCCACGCTACATGCCATCGTGGTGGGGCTCTTCTGTCTTTACGTCCTGTTTTTTGATGACGCCGTTAATGAAGACCCTATCTGGTAAGCCTTCTGCCCAGTGTACGCTGTAACAATGATTTCACTGTAGTCTTTTGGCACGTAGCAATGGAATACAAATCCCAGAATTCCTTTGTGTGTTTTTTTTTTTTTTACTTTTCTCTCTCCCTCTGATTGACTGACAACAGGGGTAATCCTGCCCTGGTGAAAATCAGTGTGGGTATAACTACAGGGTACCTCATTTCAGGTGAGAAGTCAATGGCTCTGCGTTCTTGGTGTAATTTTCAAATTATCTTTATCTTTTACAGTTGGCTGTACACCACCAGTGTTCTCTGATAGCTATATTACCTAACTGCAAAATCTATCCACGTAAAATATACCCTTCTAAGACAATTAGGGATAATAAAACCGACTTTAGTTGGCTTTAATTGGTTAATTGCCCATTGATGCTTTTTTGTTGCAGATCTGCTTCTCATACTTTGCTATTGGACAGCCACAGGGGAGATGTCTTATGTAGTTCATCATCTGGCCTCGTTGTATGCTTGCTACTATGTACTGGTGAGTTCCATATTGTCCAATAGCAGCGTGTGCAGGCAAGACAGGAACATGGCAAATGGACCGGGGGAGGGGTCATGTGGGGCTTTGCACTGACTGGTGAGGTGAGGGTCAGAACCAGCCCTCCAGCATGGTCCGAGATTTGGGAGGGTTATTTACTGGCAGGCTGACACTCTCCCTAACCCTATGATTTATTATGTGTTATGCGTCCCCTTGAAATGTCAGTCAATCATGTTGAAAAAATATCATATTCAACACAAGAGTCATGTAATAATAGGTTATTATGTCTTTCAAGTTTCATGACATCCATCTTGATGGAACCCCTTGAATGTAGTGAACGGAAATCACAGAAATATAATTGGAGAAAATGTCATTTTTTTTGGTTGGTGGTTTCAAGAGACAAATCATCTGCAGTTAGAATCTAAAAGATGGTTTTATCAATTTCCTACGACTCTGTACTAGATAAGAAGTTAGAAAAGTGAGAGGTAACCCTGATCCAAGAGTACAAGTATCCATTTGGTTCCTTATCCCACCTGATGAGTTCCTATCTGCCTGAGATCAGGTGTGGTTCCAGTCCAGGTAGGATGGAAAGCCTGCTGGATACCAGCACTCCAGGATCAGGGTTGCCTATCCCTGGATTAGA
Source organism: Pollimyrus isidori (assembly GCA_019775955.2). Classification (NCBI taxonomy): domain Eukaryota; kingdom Metazoa; phylum Chordata; class Actinopteri; order Osteoglossiformes; family Mormyridae; genus Pollimyrus; species Pollimyrus isidori. Next base: position 631,278 of record JABFDZ020000132.1, on the reverse strand, counting down.
AGATGGATAGATGGTATTATTAGTTTGAGATTAAGTATCTTGAAAAAGTGTTTTATGAATGTTATGGGCTTGGCCTGGATTTTCCTCTCCATCTGTATCTCTTGGTTAGCTGAGGGATTAGATGAAGAACACAACAGGTTCGGTTTGGGAAGTGAGAAGTTCAATTGGGATTGTGGCTATTAAGAATCAGGCCTGGGGATATCTGACCATGAAAAATCTCCTGTCTTCTCTGTGGCTATTGCTGTTGAGTACAGAGGGCAGATCCAATGCCCAATAACAGTATGAACTTACCAGTATTTTGGGGCACCAGCATACAATGCTGGGAAAATGTTAAAGTGCCCAGAGAGTGTTGTCTGTGTCCCGAACTCAGTAAGGACACATCTGTTTAATTTCCCTTAGAGAATTACAGGTAAATGAAATTATTCTGCAAACTTTACCATTATGCTTATTTTTCAGTCAAACACGACCGATAATCTTGATTTTTTTGCTCTGGATTCTTCCTTCCATTGACGTGCATGTTTGTCTCGTCCCTTGTGCTGCACACTGACTGAGATAAAGCACCTTTTGAATAGGCATCGGCAACTTGTGCGTCAACAATCAGTAGTGTTCTAAATGTTATACCCAACGGGCCAGCAGGTGTTTTGCTTTCACTAGCATTTAGTTCCTTCTTTAGTTTAGATTCAATTGACATTGAGATATCATATGAATAGAAAGCAAAGCAAATAAATGGTGGAGAATGTGTGAAAGATATGAATGCTCCTTTGGGACTGATGCTGCCTTGCTAATGCTAATCTTAGCACTGAATTGATATGGTCACCACTCTTAATCCAGTGCTGCCTTTTAACCAAAGTCTTCTTTCACCCCCAGTGTTGGCTTGGGGGGCCCAGTTGACTGTTGCCTTGTTTTTTTCAGGGTCAGGGTATGTTACCCTACTTTGCTAACTTCCGTCTGATCGCAGAGATTTCCACTCCCTGTGTGAATCAGCGGTATGTATGTCCAGCCAAGGGCACAAGCATGACTGAGGAAGCAACAACCCTATGCTCTTTAGGAAAACAGCAGTCGTTGTTTATGACTTTAAGGATTTAAGGCCTAGACAAGCTATGGCTTTTCAGTTCAGGAGAACTGAAACCAAAAAAAATCTTCCAAAACTCATTACACACATTGTGAATGAACTTGCTGATTGTTTCTGGAAACAGGCCCCATTTATGACGACACCTGGGGCCAGTTCCAGAAAGCAGGGTTTCTTGCTTAGCTGGATAACTTGTTGGGTTTAAGGTAGTCTGGGGTAAATATAAGTGAACAAAGATGAAGTCCATTGAGCCCAGACTACCTTAAATCTGACAACTTATCCGGCTAAGCAAGAAATCCTGCTTCCTGAAACAGGCCCCTGAGCTGAATGTTATTTTGATTTATTTTGAAAGTCTATGTAGGCCTGTCACGATAACAAATTTTGCTGGATGATAAATTGGCCCAGAAATGATTGCGATAAACAATAACATTGCAGTGACTTCATATCCGCCAGTGTGAAATACAGCTCACTTGCTTCCGGTTTGAGTAACTATGAGCACAAGAAAGGATAAACTTGTGTTTCAGAAGCTAAAAAAACAATAATAATAATTTCCTAAGTGCACCACGTCCTCAAAATACAATCGAGTTTTAAATTTCCACGCAAACCTCTAAGAAATTTGGCAAATCCAACATATTTATACTTCATATAATTTATTGCTACATTTTACTTTACCACTTATAGTGAATAAATATGCTTGGGCGAAAATGATAACTATAATTGGATGATCATCATAACCATTTTTTTCTTTCTATCTCAGTTTGAGAAGTGTATTTCTTACATGAATAATACGTAATAAAACGGACAGCGTCACAAATTTTGACTGCAAAATATAGTACAACCGTTTCAAACGCTTTTCACATTACAGTATACAGTACTCTATGTAATACAGTAAAATACTGTAACTAAATATTAAATTTTATTTACACAGCGTATTTTCACATTGTCTGAAAGCGTTCACTGCTGCGTCTATATGGTTCGTTTTATGGCAGTTTATCATAAGCTTTGATGAGTCTATACAACATAAATCTGAATACTGAACAGCTTTAAGTAGAATTCTGAAAAAGTACTAGTGCTGCCATACTTTTACACTACGCTGTTTGTCGTGCTTCTTCGTGGATCTGAAGCAGCAACCTCTTCTGTTCCCGTGTTTCGATTTGACACTAAGAATAGCAAACAGATTAACGCAATGTGTACTTAAGCACATACAGAACATATTAAGTTAAACATTCTCCGTTAGCATGACTGGGGAAGCTATAGCTAACGCCAGCCACAAAGTTGAACGAATAAGACTCCCCTTCGTATCCGTGGATGTAAGACAAGGCAAACATTAAAGCCCTTCTCTAATTTACTTGTTGGTACTTTGGAGAAGGATTTACAAAAGCGATGTACGTCGTTGATCGTAAGTTTGGACAAGTCCTGTAAATGATTTATCGTTTATCGCAACAGGCCTAAACATATGGTGATTTTGTCCCACGATATAAAGAGGGCTCTGTAACACATAGGTGTTTTGAATGTCGTGATAAATAAGGTTTGGTCACTTCCTGGTTTTTAACCCACGGGTTAGCATTACGTTTTGGTCGTTAATACTTGTACTGACCTTTATAATGCATTTTGAAGGTATCTACGGTGCATTTTACATGAGGATTTCACTGGTGCTTATGAAGTATTAGAATCAACATTATAATGCCTTATGACTGTCCACAGATGCTGTAATGCATAAACAATTATATAGGTAACTATAACGCATTATAGATGACATCTTTGAGTAAAGCGTTACCAAGTGTTATTGTCTTTTAGACTGAGAGGTAAACGGTGTTCTTGTGAGAGGTTTAATGTGATTGGTGTCTGTTGTACTCCTCCCTTGCCGTGATTGGTCATTCTGATTCCATCCCTTTCAGTTGCTGATGCTGCCCTCTTGTGTCTTGCAGCTGGTTCTTTGAAGTGTTAGGGTACCCCAAGTCCTCCAAGCCCAACATAGCCAACGGGGTCTTGATGGCAGTGACATTCTTCTTGGTGCGAATTGCCGTCATTCCCATCTACTACGGCAAGATGTACTCCGTCTATGGCTCGGAGTCGTTCTTCAGGATGCCCTGGGGCGGCCGTGTCTCCTGGGTCATCTCAAGCCTCTGCCTGGACATCATGAATGTTGTGTGGATGCATAAGATAGCCCGGGGCTGCTATAAGGTCTTGCTGTCCAGCCAGCAGAAAAAAACAGAATTGCAAGAAAACGGGAAGACAGATTAAAAGCATAGATGACTATACTTCCATTCCAGGCGAGAGTTGGAAGATAAACTCAGTCAAACTAACTACTTGAAGACTAAAGTGCCACACATTAATGATGGTAATGCACAAAGTAACCATAGAAACAAGTCCTAGATGGGGGAGGATGCTGTATTTCGAAGGAGAAACCAAACTTATGCAAAATCAACCTCTTTCAAAGTAGTTTGTAAGGCCATTACTTTATTTCATTTTATTGGTTTTTATTTTGAAAAGGAAGCTGAGCTAACACGCACACCTGACAATATCAATCCTTAGGTATAGGGTACCAAGTGCCATAGACTACACCGGAATGTCCGGTGTGATTAAGCAACTGGGAAAAAACTGAACAAGGAGCAGAGGATTTAAAAAAAAAAAAAAATTCTTCATGTCCATTACTTGAGTCATTGTGACTGGGAGACAGCATGGTTCTTCTAGAAGTCCCTGTCATTTTTATGTTATTGTTTTTTTGTTAGACACGAGGAACGATTTGTGTATAATTTATATTGGGAATAATTTTTTCATCCGAGGATTAAGTGTTTTTGCTATCGAAGGCATAAAAAGTGTACTTACATTTAGGATATCATATTGCACATGTCAAACTGTATATTGTCGGTACTGTAATCTGTCTGTACCCTGCCAGAGGTATATAACAATGCATTAATAATGCATTACACACATTTTGCAATGACACCGCATTATGTGATAACAGAATGTTATAAATTTATGGGCTACATTATAAATGTATATTGCAACATTACCTTATTGTTATTATTATCATTGTTATTTTCATCATTATTTAATTAGTTACATTCTGTTGAATTATTACATAATGTGGCATTATTACATAATGTGTTGTTACAAGGTACTTTGGTATGGCGTAGGTTGGTGGAATTACGATTATATTTATGACGGATAATATGCACTTAGTTGCATATTTGATTTCAAAGCTAATGACTGGTTTGTAAGTTTAGAACAATAAATCTGATTTTAAGTGACTAGGGATTTATTTACCAAATTTATAAAGTTGATCTCAGTATTTACATTATTTTATTTTTAACACACCTGAGCCAAATGCTTGACTGTTATTATACATGTTGATGAGACAAAGCGTAACATTTTTTTGGCTTAGGTCAGTGTCTCCCAACCAGGTCCTTTGGGACAAAAAGCCTCGTGACATAGAGGCCTCACTGTTATGACCTCACCATGTGGGCGGTGCCAAACTGCTACCAGAGGGAGTGTGTAGCTCTGCAGGTATGTACCTGGGGTCAGAAGGTTTCAAATTCCTAGATAACAGAGTGATTTCACCATAGGGCTCTTGAGAAAGGCCCTTAACATGCAAGGGATTCTGTGACACTGCTTCCTAATTGTATGCAGCTTTGGATAAAAGCGTTGCTAAATCAGTCTTTCCTAACCTGCTCCTCAGGGACCCCCAGACACGTTTTTGCTCCCTCCCTGGTCCCTGCCAGACAGTCCTCATTTTATTGTGTCAGTGACCATTGATGATGTACTGTACATACAATGCTACCATGGAAGGGGAGCCTCTCAGTTTGCCTGGAATCCAGGCAAGCAGGGGCGTGCAGTGGCATCCAGTGACACGCAGAGTACTTGTGCGACATTACTGAGGTATCACAAAGCGTGAAAAGGGAGGAATACATATGCGAGCACTGTGTAGATGTCAGTACTTCATATAGCTGAAGGTTTCCACAGGAGCAAAGACCTCATTACAGTGACCTTTCAGAGTTGCAATGTGGAATGAATTTTACTGTGTTCCATGAATAACATGTACTTAAAACCGTCCTTTATTTGTGAATGGATTCAGTTCGCAAGAACAAATGCAAAAATTGCAGTTAAATAAGTCACACAACTTGCCTTTCTTGACAGGACACTTTAGGTTGTTTAAGGGTTAAGTGTGTCGTCACACCGCAATTCCAGGGGAAGAAATGCTGAGAAACTGTATCGCATACATATGAACGTTTCCTTTGTTTGTGCTAAGTTTGTTAGGTAGCTGGACATTACTAGCTGTTCCATGCAACGCAAGGAATAACCCTGCATCTGAATGTTGCTGTTATTGACATTGTTGCACATCTGAAGAATATAACTGTGTCACTGGCAAAAAGTACAGAGATGAGGACAAAGATCAGCGGAGTTTTGAATAATATAGACCTACTGATAATGTCACATTAAAAACCAGAATGTCACATCTTACAACAATCCCCCCAAAGGGATTAAATATGCGATATGTAGGTGTGTCAGGTTGGATTTCTCTCTGGATTTATATCTTGTAAACAATCATACATGCTGCTAGCTGAGTGATGCCCAACACCAACTTTTTCATGCAAGTGCTTCAAAACAGCCAATTGTTGGAAACTGTAATAATCTTTGTCTGAAATTAATTGTACCTTTTTACCTAGGGGTTAGGAACTTTTTTTTCCACATTGTTTGTTTCTTTATTAGTCAAAATACGGTTATAAGCAGTGGTTTTTATTTTTTTTATATATTTATGTATTTTTTTTCCTATTTGTCTCTGACTAAACTGACAAGTAGCAATGAGACTCATTCCTTTGAAATCAGGACGTACTAGATTAACAGGTTGGTGCCAGGTTTGTGTAGCCAAAGATAAAATCGACCACTGACAAAAAACTAGAGGATTTAATTGGGGTAAATATTTTTTTAAATCCCTGTGACACTCCTAATGATTCATGCATGCACACCTGATGTTTTTCTGTTCCATGTATTGTTCTCATGTCATTACTCACCAGATGAGTTTTAATTCAAGGATCATCGTCATCGTCAATTATTTATTTCAAACAAACAACAAAATAAAAATAGGATAAGAATTCATGTTGCATTGCCGTTTCAAGGTCAGTAGTTCTGCTTAGTATTTATGGGTCAAAAATACCGTGGTTGTATTTACAAGAAAGAAATGTTTTCTGCAAAAAAAATCTGTTTTGTTTTCTTAATTCTCTTTAAAATTTCAAATCTGACAGGTTTTCCTGCCTAAAGCGATTTTACCATTAATTGAAAATGCCAATAAAATATGAACCTAATTTTTATGATGTTTTATATTGTCTTTAATGGAAAATATGAAGCTAAGATAAAACCGCACTAGGATTAAGCAGCAGGTATGTATACTCTAGAAGTACAATGTAGAGTATTTTGAATATCAAGTCGTACCAAAGATTGTGACCAGCTGGAAATTGAGACTGGATTGAAGCCAAGACCTGTGAAATCTAGATTATTTCAATGCCAAGACAAAATACTCCAACACACTGGTAAGAACAGTGGTAATAATGCTTGGTGTACTGAGATTAAAAAAGCTTCAGTACAATATCGGCCCGGCTGTGTAAATATGTTAACGCTAGGATATACAATTTTAGATCGTCTGGGAGGAAACGTGGCAACTATAGCAAAAACCGCATGACGCATTTGAGAAAAAGAAGCATGCTGTAATATTTCAGACGGAAGACTGGTAAAATACATAACATTTAAGAAGTACTTTTAATGCTTTAATTGTTATAAGAGTATGGCAGGTGCATGTTTATCGCACTGTCCATACGGTCGCTATTATTTTTTATTTCCAAAGAAACATGTTACAAGACCACATCTTCAACACGGATGTGACATCATTTTTTCGTAAACTATACGTGAATTTTTTTCCGGCGTTGTCGCAGTGCATTATGGGAAGTTCCGCTTCTCTTCTGCATATGACATTGAATTAAATCTGGGTAGCATCGTTTAAGCAGGTGAGTGTTAAAAGTTTGAACACAAAATATTTTTGCGTGACGTAGCATGAATCGCCCTCTAGAAAATCACTCTAAAACGGCTCTCAAAAGGTTTATGGGAATTGTTACGTTATGCCGTGAGTCTTACACGTGTCTCTCCCACCTTCATCATGTATAGTAGTATCGTATCACCTTGTTTTTATATATGACTTTTCTGGAGTTCCTTAAATGTTTCATCACGAACGTTTAAAGTTGACTTTAAGTATTCTTAGTGAATATTTTGTAATAACATTTTATTATGACTTGCATATTTCAATATTGTATCCGTATCGGCCTATGTGAGTTAGGTAAATATGCAGAACTGGGTAGTTCAGGTCCCTTGAGTAAAAGTCTAGACCTAGATTTTGTTTCAACGAACCAGTTGAGCATAAAGAGTAACAGTCACAGAGTACTTAACTTGTTGGTTGAGTCTTGGTTTGGACTTTTACTGGACCGGAACTTCCCACCTCTATAAATAATGCATTATATGCAATTGTATACATGGCTAGTGTATACATATGTGATGTTGATCTACACTTCTGTGTATAGTGGTGCCTTAAAAGACACATACTTAGGTAAAGTCTGTATATCTTGTGTATTTTATATAAACCATTAAGTTGATGAATAAGAAATAATAAAACTTTACAATAATTACCTTAAGTGCAGCATATTGTGCTGCTAGTGTGGCTCATTTTTTTGACCAGCTGTGTTTAATCATTTACTTTGATAGCCTTTGTAGCCTTTGAGATCAGAAATGTATGATGTGAATTGAAAATACTGTCACGTGTTATAACGAGATCATTTTTTCTTTTTTTTTTTATTTTTATAGCTGGGCCCCTCACCTCCCTGTAGAAATGGGTGTGACAGCGTCCAGTCCCACCTCGATGGTGAAGGTGGAGGATGCAGTGCTCCCTCAGCGCGGTGTTGATGCTGCACAGCCCACAGCTGGTGTTACCCATGGACAGCATCGGGGTAGGTGCCTGAAGCATGCTGCCTTTCAGCACCCTGTCTTCAGGAAGGTTTTGCAGCTGGTGCTTACGTGGCTGGATATCTTCCAGAAGAGAGTCAAGTTAATTGTCATATTTTCAGGGGTCCAACATCAGGGCCCATCACAGATCTGAAAGTGCCTTTGCAGTCTGGGTCCATAGCAGTTATGTTGCGTGTGAAAATCCCAGATGGTTCCTGCTGTTAAACTGTTTTATATGTCATAAACCACTTCGGACTATGGCATCTCATACGCAGAAAAGTAATTAAGTAACTGTTCTGAGGATAATTTTTGCTTTTATGGAAATGTCATTTTACGGATCAGATTACGTATCAGTATGCGTTTTCTGTGTGTTAAACTTGCATCCCTGGAAAAAAATAAGAGACCACAACTAAATTTTTAGTTTCGGTCATTTCTTAAGTTATGGGCATGTAATTGTTTAAAATACATTTTTGTTTTGCAACCTGCAGTCTGGCTCTTCCCTACTTCACATTAATGAAGGGCTTCTTCCTTGCTTTATCGGTCTTCAGTCCTGTTTCTAGGAGCCTGATACGAACTGTCCTAGCAGTGCACTTCACACCTGCACTTAATGTTTCCCATTCCTTTTGAAGGTCATTTGATTTCACCCTCTGATTTATGATAAGTTGATGGTCATTTCTGGCATTAGGAATTTGATTCGGACCTTTAATTAGCTGGTTTTTGGTTATTGACAGTCACGTTGTTCTTGTGTCCTGCGGTCTTAGAAAATTTTAACCTGGAAGCGACCTGCTGTTCGTGTAGCCTTCTGGCAGCAGAACCAGGATTTAACCAGGATTTAGAAATGCAGATTTTTTTTAAAATAATGAGCTGTATGTTACTTAAAAGTTGTAGTTTCATTTGAGTCAGTTTTTCTTCTGTTTTTTTTTGATGGTCTTAAAATGTATTATTTCTTTAGACATAGACACATAATAAAAACAATTGCTATTGTTTGTCTTCCTTAATAAGAATGTGTGTCACTGTGTACTAAAAATGTCTGCCTGTGGACCTCAGCCTTTCTTTCAGGAAGCCCCCCACCAGAATGCCCTATGCACCAAGCTAAGACAGGCGTGTCAGAGGAAGCAAGGGCGCCCCCTCCTGGACCAGTGCATCAGGAACGAGCCTATGAATTTGTGGAGTGTCCAATGAGGGCGGCGTCTGGGGTCGGCCAGGGTGCAGGTGACATCGACCCGGCAAACATGGTGCGTAGAACCAGGATGCCGCCTGTTTTGGTGAAAATGCAGAGTGTAAGGTTGATTTAGCTGCCTTATGGTCTTCTACGTGTTCACTTCTAGGTTTAGTCAGGAATTATGGGAATCTTTTTTTTTTCTCCCTTATGTTTTTGTTTTCTTTCTGTCTCAGATGCCTCCACCGAACCAGGCTCCTGCTCCTGACCAGCCTTTTGAACTGTCTCTGAGCAGGGAAGAATCTAGAATCCCGCGGGCTGGAACCGAAAAAAATTGGGTCTACCCCTCGGAGCAGATGTTCTGGAATGCCATGCTTCGCAAAGGGTACGTTAGTAAAATGCTGTCCTCCCCAGCCACCAACCACACCCAGTAATGGCATACCCTTATCCCACTGAGGAGCTCTTCAGTGTACCTGGACACTTGCATGCCAGAACACGAGCCCTTCTGATTAAGCAAATTGTCTCCAATTTAAAAACGCATCAGATCTTTCCTCTAGGTGGCGGTGGAAGGATGATGACCTTTCTCAGAAAGACATGACAAACATCATTAAGATCCACAACCAGAACAATGAGCAGGCGTGGCAGGAAATCCTGAAATGGGAAGCCCTCCATGCTAGGTGAGTCCACAGCTATGACATTCCCCAGCATGTAAACTGTGGAACCAGTCAGCTGCAGGTTTGAATCTGGGAAGGGAGACCTGCCGTTGAATTATGTGAACCTAGGGGAATTTGGAATTTCCTGAAAATGATAGATGTGGATGATCATTTCTTTATTTTAGGGAATGCCCATGTGGACCCTCTTTGGTACGGTTTGGAGGGAAAGCTAAAGAGCTGTCTCCCAGGGCCCGTATCCGCAGCTTAATGGGGTGAGTTTTTAATACTGCTATTTTAAATCAATATTCCAGTTCCGCTACATGATGCAGGAAATCCCAGTCTTGCTAATATGTATCCATTGATGTCTGTTTTAGGTACGAGTTGCCTTTTGACCGGCATGACTGGATAGTGGACCGCTGTGGGAAGGAGGTTCGATATGTCATCGATTATTATGATGGGGGTGAGGTTGACAAGCAGACCTATCAGTTCACTCTCCTCGATGTCCGCCCGGCGTTGGACTCTCTCGGGGCGGTGTGGGACCGGATGAAAGTGGCTTGGTGGAGGTGGACTTCGTGAATTTATGCTAAGAACCTAAATGCACAAAATAAAGGGAAGCTCTAAAATTGAAAAAAATATAAATTGGCCGGGTTGTATCTCAGTTGGTTGTTAATAAAGGCACAGATCTTTTGTTGACAGTACACAAAAAACTATATTTCACAGAGGTTATTCTAAACCTTACTGGTATTCAGCTCCAGGGTTAAGGGTACATAAGTATTACAGCTAATATACATCTAACCAGGATACCTGGTTAGATGATAGTACTTGACATACCAGCACAATAGATCAGTTCACTGATAGTGCTCTATGTTTCATTTAGATTCACAGATTTTAGGATGAAGAGCTACATACATGATTTTGAGCAGAAACACAGTGCTCTGAGGTTGCATGCCTTTTATTGTGTTGTATTTTAGTAACTGTGGCTGCACACTTGCAGGCAGGGTGTTCTGTTTACTGTGTAATGCTTTGTGTTGGTCAGGTTAAAGGTCACAGTAACATCTGTCCTTTTTTCCTGTGACTTTTCTATACCTTTATAGATGATAATGGCACTGGGTGCTGTGTGAATGTATCATCTGACCAAGATGTGTATTTCAAATCAAATTCTGAGTATTAGCTCATTTTTATTCCACTTCACAAATAGATAAAAATGGCAAATAAAGTTAGTCTCTTTTCAGTGGTTTAAATACCCAAAAATGCTCCAAATTTGAGTACAGGCAGGGCAAACTTAAGCGCATGAGTGAGTGCAGATGTCCACAGCAGTGGACGTTCACAGGCTGGTGAGTGGTTGTGTGCAATGCAGTCACATTTTATCACAACGGTAGCGTTTCTCAGTTGTTATCTAACGCTGCATGTCAGATGTGTGAAGTGATACTTTTGTTTTATGATGGAATGTCATCCTACGTTTAACATTTGCTCAAACTCCGTAATTGTACTGATTCATGAAGTCTCTGATTTGCTAATATGATTTTGTTGCAAGTAATTTATTTATTTGTTAGTGGACTGATTTTCTTTGTGTGAAGATAATGCAGAATTCCAAATAAACATCTCAGTTTTCTACCAAGATATCTGGCTGACCCTTTTCTCATACTTTGAGTTTGTTCTGTTATTCAGATATGTTTTGAGTGTGTGAAATACAAACACTTGCGGTTTGTGCTCAAAGCTACATTTGACTGTGATTTTGACAGCGATTTGTAAATTTACAATGATACACAAAGGGGAATATTTTCTGATTTGTAGCATTTAAACAGTCTGGGGATCCCCCTATCACATCCACTGCTTTTATTTTTTTGTCATCTAATATGATGCAGACAAATCAGAAACTTAGAAAAGATAAGACTGTAAATCATGAAAGTGTGCTGCATGTCCCTGCACTTGACTACAATGGAAATTAAATGGAGCATTTATATTTTTTTATTAAGAAAATAGCTCCATTTAATGTCAAACATCGGACAATTCGTTAATATTAAGCAACGGTTAAAATATCTATACGCGGAACTAAAGTATGGATTAAAGAAACAACCCGGACCATTTACTTGACGGACGTCACGGTTCTACTTTGTGGTTAATCATATGTCGGACTTGTCAGTTATTATGAGCGTATTGATTTATACATGCAAAGTATCACCGGTGGTACAAGTATGTCCGAAATAGCATTGGATGAGGTTTCAGTTTTATCTGCAATTTACTGCGAAAGGGACGAGTTTGCATTGCTTGGGCAGTCAGGTGAGAAGTGCGATGTCTTCGGTGGAAGTCATATTTTACGGAACTCGTAAAATAAACTATGAATGATTATTAAACTAGTACGTATTACTCCTACATCAAAGTTTGCATGATCGACCATTAAAATGTATGTAGTGTGGGAGCACGTACTCACTTCTGACGTATTCTATTCTGATAAACAACTTGTACTTTTGGACTAGAACATATTTAAGAAAAACATAATTAATACCAAATAGAAGAACATTTATATAACCATGTACGTAGTTAAACTTGGCTATAACCCCCGGGGTCATCAGGGCGCCTAATAAGCCCTACCCTGGAGATCATTTGGGGGGTCTGCACGTAGGCTGTTTCCTAGGGCCATTAGGGCCATTAAGGCCTTGGGAAGGAATTAGCCTTAGAAAGCAGGGAGATACGCCAGAACACCCATGGTGGAATTGGTTCCAAAAATCAGATTGATTTGGACATTCTGGGAAAAGGACAGGCTGACCTGGCCATCGGCCTGGAGGAAGATTCTAGGAAAAGGACCCGGTGGAGTTAGGTAGATTTTGAACTCCAACAGTAGTAATAATTAGGGGCGTCGGAGCGGCATGTATACCGTGGTAGATTCAGTGGGGCCAGCCCTTCACAGGGGGCATTGAATACGTAAAAATGGGCGTTGTGGCGGGTAAGGTGACATTTTTTCGGGTGGCCCAGAATTTCTGTGTACACCCCTGCTCATAATATAACAAAAAGGTTATATTATGGTTAAGGTTAATTTATTATTATTACAGATACATTACAATCATTTGCTTTGTGAATAACTGTGTATGACATTTGAGTTCTGCATGACAATTTTTGTTACACCTTTACAGAAGAAAAGGGCATCATTTTCCAAATCCGTATCATGGTGGCAGACCGTTCGGAAGAGAAGTCACTGAATCTACTTTTCCAGTTGCCGCCTGAGTATCCATCCTGTGTGCCCATTATCTCTGTCAACTCAGAGCAGCTCACTAGAAAGCAGTGCCAAAGCATAAAGCAGAAATTACTAGAAAAGGCTTCCGGCCTTGTATCAGAGCCCATGGTCCACCAGTTGCTGCTCTGGCTTCAGCAAAATGTTGCCAACGTAATCAGCCTGGAGCCGGCCCCCAGGCCAGTGAACACCCCTGGGAACGGTGAGCAGTGTTCAGAAGATGGAACTTGGATGGCGCTGCTTCTGATTGATCACATGAGATCCAAAGCTAAATATATTAAAGCAATTGAAAAATGGACGTCAGAATTGGAACTTACTGGTGGACTTTTCCTGGGAAGTCTGATATTGATTTTGCTGCAAGGAACAAGGAGACACATAAAGGTACTGTTATTTTTAATCCCCCCCCACACGCACACACACACACACACAGAAAAAGACTAGTGTTTGTTGAAATGTTAGATTCCAGGGATTCTTGGCTTTTTAAAGTCTGTGCCTGTTAAATTACCGTGAAGATTTCTCCCAGGTATAATCTGTGTTAATCTTACTCCCCCTTTCGTCCATATGTGGTACTGCAGAGCCATAAAATTGAAGCCTTATCATTATGAATATGAACAATGAATTCCTGTGTATTTTTAACCATTTTATTTGCTACAAATTGATGTTTTAAAATGCGTAATGTAGTATCCACACAAAGGTAACTATATTCTTTCTATTTAAGACATTAAGTTCTGCAATATGAACTATTTGGTGGCTTCTGTGTTTAACATTGTGCATTAAATGCGTTGTGAAATAGTAAAATCCATCCATCCATTTTCCATACCGCTTAACATACTGGGTCGCGGGGGGTCCAGAGCCTATCCTGGAAGCAACGGGCACAAGGCAGGGAACAACCCTGGACGGGGGGCCAGCCCATCGCAGGAAATAGTAAAATGGTTGTTTAAAATAATAACAAAAGAAAAACTCAGAGAAGACTTTAAGTATTAACATTCTTTATCCTTTTGCTCAGATTATATAATCCAAATTGTTCTGTTTGTTTGTGCAGTTTTACCAAATGGCACAATCAAAAACCAGGAATGTCACTATGGATAAGGGATCCTGTAAAGCGACCAAATAATGTGCTTATTGTTCCTAAAACAGGGGGAGGTGTTGGCTGGGTGAGAGGAAAGAAGCTTCTGTATGAACTGGTCTCCCGTGATCCCCCAGAATGCATTGTTCCTCCTCGAAGGCTTAAGTGTGGCTGGGAAAAAAGTAATTTATCAACCTGGGACGCTAATCTCCCAGCATCCTAGAGCATAAGCCGTGTTTTGGGTTTGTTAATTTGGGAAGCTTTGACGGTGCCTGACAGTGGCTTGTTTCCCCCAGTGCACAGGGACTCGCTAGACACACTGAACCTTGTCTTAGTTCGGTGGGGGGGGAGCGGGGCAGTGTCTTGTCTCAGGATAAATGCCTTTGTTTCTGTGATTAATTAAGCAAAGGTTTAGCAGATATTGGGCCCTGAGCTGGTGACGTGTATCTGGGGGGTGGCGACAGGAGATCTTGAACAAACACTCCAGTGCTGCAAGGATTTCTGATGCGTCGATGATCTGCTTCTATTTGTTCTGTTTTATGTTTAAGTCTTCTTATGTTAAGCAGATGAGGCAGAACATGAGTACCATTCTGATATGTTATATAGCTGACATGGTGAAATCATGAACAAAAATGAACTAAATTGTATTTTCTCGCTTTTTTTAGACTTTTCGTAAAAGTACAGACAGTCCCTAGGTTACATAGGAGCTCTGGTCCCTAAGTCTGTCTTTAAGTTGAATTTGTAGGTTGGTCGAAACAGTGATAATGCATTACATAAATACAATGAAATATACTCACGTAAAGGATTATTAGGAACACCTGTTCAATTTATCATTAATGCAGTTATCAAATCAACCAATCACATGGCAGTTGCTTCAATGCATTTAGGGATGTGGTCTTGGTCAAGACAATGTCCTGAACTCCAAACTGAATGCCAGAGTGGAAAAGAAAGGTGATTTAAGGAATTTTGAGCATGGCGTGGTTGTTGGTGCCAGACGGGCCGGTCTGAGTATTTCACAATCTGCTCAGTTACTGGGATTTTTACGCACAACCATTTCTAGGGTTTACAAAGAATGGTGTGAAAAGAGAAAAACATCCAGTATGCGGCAGTCCTGTGGGCGAAGATGCCTTGTTGATGCTAGAGGTCAGAGGAGAATGGGCCGACTGATTCAAGCTGATAGAA
>JABFDZ020000132.1:568737-588195 GCA_019775955.2 Pollimyrus isidori | reverse complement strand
AGCGATTCCATGCTGCCGCTGGGCGTGGGAGTTACGGTTGGTGATGCGGAAATCTTATTTGAGCCCCCCCCCCCCCCCCCTTTCCAGGTGGTCATGGCCCCCCATGAGCCGCCTGTGGTGTTTGTGGACAACTACATCAAACTCCTCGCCGACGGTAACCCAGAGACCTTCCAGAAGATTCTGGACATGAAGGCAAGCTTGGGGGGTGACGGCTGCCCCTTTGCTCTCTAAAGAACCAGCCTGCAGGACGCTTCCTCTCAGCCTCCCCCTATATAAAGGTCTAACGCATTTTCCCTGTCCCCCGTCCTCTCCCCCAGGCTCTGAAGCGCAGTGAGCAGAGCAGCATGCTGGACCTCTTCAGACAGAGGCTACCGACTCCGCCATCAGGGGGCGACAGTGGGCCGACTCTGTCTTTCAGCGCCCCGACTCCCGAACAAGAGTCCTCCCGCATCCGGAAACTGGAGAAGCTAATTAAGAAGCGACTTTAGAGTCGGGACGTGCCCCCCCCACGGCTGAGCATACGAAGTCTCCTGTTTTGTTGTTTTTTTAAAAGGGTTTGACTGACACTGAGAAATGCCTTTTAAATGACACCATTTTTATTTATTGTAGTCTTTGTTGTATATTTCTGTGCTAAAATTCATGTGAAGATGAGATTGCTTTAGTGTTTGTGGAGTGCATACATATCTCACAGACGGGTCTCACAGACGGGTCTCACAGACGGGTCTCACAGACGGGTCTCACAGACGGGTCTCACAGACGGAATTAGAGAAGCTGGGCTGTTTATCTCATCCCCCCCATCTCCCGCGACCTTTGATCTTCCCTAACTTGGTGTATTCACTCTTAAACTTGACTCGTCTATGCTTTGAAGGGGGCAGAAAATGCAAGATCTCCGTGAGCTTCTGGTGAGTCCCCAGTGAACCACCAGGCATTTCTGCTGGAAGCCGTGTGCATGTACAGTACCTTTATCACTGTTTGTACACTTGGGGGCGTCCTTTTCCTGATACTCTTTATTCCTCATTCATTCCCTATAGTTTTCTTGATTACTCAAAAAGTTGGAAAAGTGGGACCGACCTGGCGCCTATCAGGAGTCATTTAACAGGCGCGTTTGTCTAACCCCTACGCCGATGCAATCCGTACTCTGCCGGCAATGTAACCTGTTTCAATGTGGCACAGTTAATCAGAAAGACTTCCTGGACTATGAGGAAAGTAACAAAAAGCCACAGATGTCACTGTTGATTCCTTGGAACCCAGTAGAAAGCTGGGAATCCATTCAAGGCCCAAAGCACAAATGTGCACTGATTTGCTGGGAGTTACAGGCGATTTTTGGAAACCTATTTTGCATCCCTGCCCTGCAAAGAGAGAATTGAGTTTTGCTCTGGTTCACCAGTGCCTGCCTCTGGACCTCTCAGACCACATGGCAGTGAGGCGGCTTTCATTCTTGTGTCATACTCGATACCTTAACACAGAGTTCAGTCTGCCGATTTCCTTGCTGAAACACATCAACTGGCACAGTTAATTGCCAGTCTTAATATGTGTGTTTGAACAGGGAGATCTGCAAATTGTGTTGGATTCTGGCCCCCTAGGACTGGAATTTGTGACCCCTGCCCAGTGGAAGATGCTTAAAATCCCTTTAGGGTTATTAATTTGCCCTAAGAAAGTGGGGGTTCCGATGAATGAGTAATAATGACCTACTAGTTCATGGCTGTTGCTGCATACATTCCTGCCTTTCCTTTGTAAAATGAAAATTCCTTTGACAACAGAAGTGTAGCTCACATGTGCTTGCTGTACATTACGGGACACTAATAAAAATTCCAAAGGTTGATATTTTTGGTGTATAATGTAAAGCCTATTTGTGCATATCTTTGCGTGTATGGAGGATTCCCATGGCGAAGGTGCACGTTTTCTTTCTCGCTGTCTGGCACGCCAATCAGCGGTAGGAGGGACATTTTAAAAGGCGTTTCCCTGCCCACATTTGCTTGTAAAACAATGACCGTCTTTGAAAGGGGAGAGTCCGATCAAGCGGGTAAGCGGCACCAACTGGGAGCTGTAGAGGATTCACTGCAAACCCGAGACACCAAAGCGAAATTTGGATGCGTTACAGAGAGAATGTGGAGTGTGATCTAAGTTTGCTTGATTGTATGTCTTTAAAAAGTACTTACTAAACTATGTTGAAGGGTGCTTTCTTTAGTGGGCGCATAAATAGCGAATATAGATAGTCGAAAGCTGGTAGTTTTGGTGCATATGGAAGGATCTGGCTTATTTTTTTTCTGTTGCTTGCATACTGACTACTTCAAACTTTCGAATATAAGCGTTCTTCGTTTTAAGTGAACTGTAGTGATTGGATGAACCTTAACGGGTTTATTTAAATTCAAGGCAATTCAAAAACAATGGTGGGAAGGCTAACCTTGCAGAATGTGTCCGCTGACGATCCCCTGGGAATGAGCTGCAAGGCAGAGAGGACGCTTGACAGCCCGGACTCCGGGCTGCCCCCGAGCCCCAGCGCCTGGCTGCAGGCACTTAGTACGGCGAGGCGCTTTGAGAGCCCAGTTTCCGAAGATGAAAGCAGAGCGGAGCAATTGGTGCGTAAGATCATCCATGTTTTTGAAACGTCGGGTAAACTTAAACTGGTGGCTTGCTTGCATTCTACCGCCTGTTATTTCTTCGTCAAACTTCCAGGCTCCAGGCATTCAGGAACCGGCCACACAACTGCTTCCTTTGTCCTATGGAGAGGGGATTGAGCTTGTTCCTTTGCCACCGAAAGAAATCCGGTAATTTGCCTCAGATTTGCATTTGCGGCCAACATGTATGCATTCCCTGCCCTGAAGCGCCTCTGTGTAAGGTGTTTGAGTAACTCATACATATACACCAATAATTCCTAAGTAGTTTTAGCTGGTAACTTAGGTGAGGGTGTAATGCTCAGTCTCTGTCTGCAGATACATCTCCTCGGTGCGTTACGACTCCGATCGACATTTCATCCACGACGTGAGCCTGCAGCCTACGGGTCTGGCGTTGGAGTGGTGCAGCCAGACAGTCCTGGCGCTGCCCCACAGCACCTGGCGGCGCTACAAGACGCTCCTGGAGCTCCAGCCCCGTCAGCGAGCGCATCGCTACCGAAGCACCACCATTGTGTACCCCAAACAAGCCCAAACGATTTTCACCACTGAGCTGCACTACAACGAGCGGCGGTTGGCCAAGCGCTTCTTGTCCAGAGTGGAGCTTGAGTCGACGGACAGCAAGCTAGTCCGAATGGACGGTAGAAGCACACCGCTGTGACTGGGGACTCCGGCTGAGTGATGAGGTGGCCTGACTGCAGTCGTGGAGACCTCACGCGGTGGGAGAACTGCACTTGTTTTGAAAACATCCTGGTAACTTTGCACCACAGAACTTCTGATTTGGACCTTTCAGAATCACGATGTGAATTGGAGGTGGGATGCATTGGTGTGGCAACATCTGTTCAACTTACCAGCGTTGTAAATGTCCTTTTCATTGCACGTCACTATATGATCTCTCCCCACATTTCGTGAGGTCTACAAGGTTGAAGCCAGACCCTCCTAGAGGGGCATCCTGGCGGGATCGACCATCGATGTTGGAGTGTAGTTATCTTAAACGCAGCTGGCAGTGCTTTTAAATTGCTTTCAAAGTCTTGTTCGTTTTTATGAATTGTTTCGAGTAGTTTGATTTTCCAATCGACAAGCCGGATATTGTCACAGAGGCCTATAACACGTTTATAAAATCGCCGAATGAGGTTGGGCGTCTTTGAATTACTGGGTGAAGTGTCACGTGCTTAAATGTAAATAATTATGCACAGAGATTTGAAACCAAATGAGATTTTACTATATATCTGTGCATGGTCATTTTCTGCTGTTCTAATGTCGTTTCTTTTGCATTGAAAATGCTGAACTACATTTATGCACTTCACATAGACAGATAAGAAAAGTGAAGCGTTTGCTACGAACTCCATGTTTAACGATACTTTCCCCCCTCCCTTTTAGGAACCACTGTGGGTTAGGGAGCATATATCGTTCTATAAATCAAATTCTGATATAATTGTAAAATTGTAACTTATCGTAATTCTGTTTAGCGTCTTTAATGTGTAATGCAACGTTTTTGTAATTTGTTTTAAACAATGTCTACAAATAAAACATTACCAAATATTTGCGATATTTCTGAAACGAAGGAACTTTGCAATACTTGTACACTTTCTTAAGAAGATGACGACGTGCTTTAAAAAGAAAATTAGAATCTTAATCGTAAACGTTTTACAGACTTCCCAGGAAGTACGCTTTACTGTATGTGATCGAGTAGCCCCTCTGGAGAGTTAATCAAACCGTTCTCACCGATTTTTTTTAAACTAAGCGTATTAAAATTACACTGTCAAATTTATTCATTTTAAATTGATACATATCACTCCAGTGCAAGAAACACACCGCTAGTGCATTACCACCATCGCGTGGTCTAAGGTGACCAGAGAATCCATGTCGCAAAGGGCATTTCGAGGTACTGTACTTTAGTTTTACAAACTGCGTGGCTGAAGAATCGTCTTCTGGTTTTACTGGCTTATTTCCCTGATTGAAAGACCCATCCAGCTGTTTCACATTAACAGTGGCACATAGGACTGGAGACGGACCAATCAGCACACAGCAAGACCTCGGCGCTTAAGCGAATTACAGGTCCTCTTATTTGAAATGGTAGTTCACAAAGTCAGTCTTAAAGTGTCCTTCCTGGCATGGGTTATCTGGTTACCCTAAATGTTCCTGATCATTAATTGCACTTCTTCAAATAGGTGCGAGGTCGCTCCTTGCATTTCCAGCGGGTGCGTTGTACATGCATGCGCGCTGCGCAGCCAGGTATCGCTTCCTGCGATTAGCTTTATAAACCTCTATCCTCTCCTGCTCAGCCACCGGATCTTCCAGGACACCTTCCCAACGGAGGCTGTTCTGGATCTTACTGCTTAGGTCTGACTCAGCGTCTTGAGGGCGAACTGGAATGGCATCAGGCTCCACAAGCCCCACTGCTCTTTTCTTGTTTTTGTTGCGCCCCTTCGTCACTTGACGTCTGGTCTGACCTTTAACCTTGGCTTGAGCTTTCCTCTGTTTCTCCAACGGCAACGTCGTCTGTTCTGTCCGTTGTTTATCTAGTACATTGCGAAGGGAAACCGAAATTCGTTTTGTTATCGCTATGATATTGTGTATCTTGGTTCCAGGCTATCCTCTTACTTTATAATATATATAGGAACTGCTTACATCGATATTTTCCACCTAACGGTTCAATCCCATCATATTGCCACTTTGTCTTAAACTTTATCCAGTAACTACTAATTCACATGCAATTGAATTTTAGGTAGCCTACAACAATATGAAAAAAAAAATAGCAGCGATCAATATCGGTATATGTAAAAAAAAAAAAAAGGTAAACAAACCTGTATCATCTGAGTTACATGGTGTGCTGTAATTAAACCCCTTTTCCGCTTCGTTAGCAAGCATTTTTCCTTTCATTTTGCCTTTTTTAGTCTTCTTTCCATTTTTTTGGCTCTCCGTCAGCAGATACTCCTGCTCCAGCCCCTTGCCTGCCGCAGACCCATTGCGATCTACGAAAGAATTCATTTCTGAATGCAAGTTTGTAGCTGAAATGCAATTGCGTTGCCTGGTATTTTCCGGCTTGTCTTGTTGGGCAGACGCCTACATTGACGTTAGCTCCTTCACAAAGTCAGGTTTCAGAGCTTGGCCATGTTTCTGCATTTCGCTGTTTTATTTGAAAAAGACGTCTTGAGGTTGTTTCAGTTTTTGAAACCAGCTTTGTATACCGGCAAAGATGACTGAAGTATCTTTAACGGATCATATTTCCACGTTACCATAACTGGGCAGAACATGCGGTTTATTGTGCTGTATAATGGAGTTGTTAACCGAAGAGAGAACTATTCAATGTGTAATTACCAGTATATTGAGTCGTTAGTCCTCTGCCTCTAGAGAAATACGTTCGCGTGCCAACGGGACGCCTCTCCATGGAAACCGCCCGTGCTTCCCTCCTGATTGGCTAATTCGCTTTCCGGTTCCTCAGATGGGCGTATCTTAAAAGTACATGTTCGGGCATAACATCCTGATAAGGGGACGCATTTTGGTAGTATTTATTATACTGACATACAACTTTGCCGCGGACATAGGCAACAAAACTGATCTCATGAATAAACACTACTACATTAAAGAGAACTCATAGAGCGTGCGATTTCTTGAGATGAATTCGCACGCATTGCAGGGGACGGATGATATAAGTGATGCGGAACTGCTGGACATCCAGTTGGAGCACCTACTCAAAGGTAAACTGCGCTAGGGAGAGTGCAGATTTCTTAATTCGAAGCTAAACTTAAACTTTGGGGTGTGCAGAATTTAAGAGCGTAGTCACACCGATGAAAAACATTCAATAAGCAATGCAATACCAACCTGGACTAACTAGCATACTCACAATCTCTTGTAATACATCACGTTACATTCGTGCATGAGAATAGCTGTATCAATAGATTTAAAAAAAATATTTCAGACCCTGAATCGACCATTCACAGCCCAGACTCGCATGATTGTGAAGTCTCTGAGAAGCTCCATGTTGCCAATGAGAGGTAGGTTTCTCACAGTGTGTTTTATATAAATGTTCTTCAGTCTCTGCCCTATAAAGTTAATGCTGTTTCCCTTCATTCTTTTCCTTTTTTTCCTAGTGTGAAACTGCTACACATTAAAGCCAGTTTGTATAATTCTAATCACTGCAGAGCCAAGGGGAAAGGTCTTGCAGTGTCCACTACGGTGAAAGAAAACCGACCATGTCCGACTCCGAAGAGGAAGCGGGATCCAGCCTCTACTCCCATGGAGCGCTTCTGTCGCCGGTCCTTGAACGTGTCGATGCTGTGCAAACAGACGTGGTGTGAGATGCAAGCAGTCTACTCGCTGGAGCTGCCTCTTGTCGCGAAAAGAGAAGTGGAGCGTCCGGAGGTGAAGGCTGGGGCGAGTGTTCACCTTGCCAGAGGTAAGCGCCTGACACATGGCTTATTGTTTACTGGCTCGATTTTATTTTTATTTTGTTTGTAGCGTTCCAGTTTAAATGTACTGCAAGTCTGATGACATTGTTTACAGCATTCAGTAAAACCAGGTGCTTCCTGGGCGGTTGGGTGGTGGTTAGGATGTCGTTCCCTCACATGACGGTGACATCACACACCAATCCCTGTAAAACGAATAGCACCAAAAGCAGCCCTGGTGTGCCTGTGTGAGATAAGGGAACTACTACCCCACGTGTCTCTCTTATCAGTTGATGACCCCTGTGCCAACACTCCGCAATTGTCACAGCGGAGGAAGATGCTGCAACCTGAATGGAACTGTTATAGAAAGCAAATAAAACGGAACTCATAAATAAATCCATCTGTTATCTGCCACTGATCTGAGGGTCGGGTCACCAGTGCAGCAGTCTAAGCAGGGACCTCCACAACTCCCTCTCCTCGCCCACCTCCTCCAGGGGAATACGAAGGTGTTCCCAGGCCAGCCGAGAGATGTGATCTCTCTAGTGTGTCCTGGGTCTGCCCCAGGGCCTCCTCCTTGGACAGACCCGAAACACCTTCCCAGAAGGCATCCTAGACAGATGCCCAAAGCACCTGAGCTGGCTCCTTTCGACTCTGAGGAGCGGTGGCTCTATTATGAACCCCCCCTTGAATGTCCAAGCTCCTTATCTGAGCCCAGGCTCCCTGCGGATGGAGCTCATTTCGGCCGACCATAGGTGAGGGTAGGAATCTCGATCAGCTGGTAGATTGAATGCTTCGCCATCCAGCCCAGGCCAGCTCCCTCTATAGCTCTACGGAGCAGCACAACATTTGCATTACTGCTGACGCTGCCTCCGTCTGTCAGTCTCCTGCACCCTTCTTCTTTCACTTAAATACAAATACAGTTAAGTAAATTTGATTCAGGTCTCATACTTTTATGAGCATTTAATAGAATCATAACTCCACCTGCTGAAACGGGCAGTATTTTCGTATTATTGAATCACAAGGGGAATATCTAATACATTAACAATTTTAAATGCCTGCTTTACTTCTATTTATTCCTACATTTACATTTTTCTTTACACTCCTTTTTATTTTATATTGCATTTTCTGTTTTTATTTTGTTTTTCTTTTTCTTATGTATTGAGTATCCTGGTTTTTTTGTACCAACAAGGATAGTCTCTCAATTTTTTTGGACCTCATTCGATGACCCGTAAATGCAGTCATTCATTAATTCATGTCTTGGTAGTATATAGAGTCACCAGCAGTACTTTCCTACTCTGTCAGAGAAAGGATGAAACTCTGGCTTTCTGGTGGCTGCGTGAACTCGATCAGCCCCCGAATAACGCAGCCACAGAGGTGCCAGTTTTCTCATGCTTTTGGACAAATGGGAGAAGCTGATGTATGCTGCACTCTGGGATTCTGACAGCCATGTAAGAACTATAAAGGAGTAAATGCTACTATGAAATGCTTTAATCTCATATGGCTGTTTACTGGAAACGAGACCTTACAAAGCAACGGGAAACAAGGCATAAGTGACTCATCACTGCCTCAAAGTTTAGCCACGGAGGACAGGCACGAACTGTATAGTATATCATGCAACATCCTCTCTCTACCCCTGCACTCATCCTCCCCCCAGAGCTGGAGGCCCATGAAGTGGTCCCTGTTCGGGCCGTGACCAGGGAGGATCGACAGGCCCTCAGCCTCCTTAATCTGCTGGCCATGATTCCGGTCCTGCAAACAGGTAGGATTCGGAGTCGAGGAGATGGAACGTCCACATGACCCGGGTGGCACTGTGAGTCCATTCCAGGCCAAAACCTGACTTGCACCATCTGCCCCCTTCCCCCCCCCCCATCTCCACTGGGCTCCACAGGGGGTCTTGTGCGTGAGCTGCCCGTGTTTGGCGTGCTGGAGGGGGTCTTCATGGTGGGCGTCATTGATGAGCTGCACTACAGTGACAGGGGAGAGCTGGTGCTGAGCGAGCTGAAGACCCGAAGGCTCGGCTCCCTTCCCGGGGAGGCCCAGGCCAAGGGCCACCGGCTGCAGGTAGGATGGCCGCCTCTCGTTTCCGGGCCGGGAGCGTTGTATGTGTGTGGCAGTCACGGCTGGTTCTCTGATGCAGGTGGGCCTCTACAAGCTCCTTTTTGACGGCCTGGTCCGCGGACTTGTGACCAGGGGTGATTTTGAGGAGCACCTCCAGCTGCGTCTGGAGCGGCCGCTGGGGGCTGCGGTGCTGCGGCACGCAGGGAAGGCCGGCCTCCAGCTGGCCACCTTGGGAGACCTCCTCGACGTTCTCCTGCTCAACCTCCGCTACTGCGAGCTGCCGGGGATCGACGTCCTACGCCTGGAGTACCGGCACCAGGACTCCGGCCTGGCCTTGGGGAATCAGGACGTCCCGTTCGACGAGGACCTGCTGAGGGCGGAGCTCCGCAGTCTCCTCTCCTATTGGGCCGGCAGGCGGGAGCCGAGGGGCGTGGACATCGAGGAGGCGTGGAAGTGTGGGCTGTGTGCCTACGAGAAACACTGCGAGTGGAGGGGAGAGCAGCTACAAGGTTCCGTGACGCCGCATACGGACAAGAAGCCCAAGTGAGGTGTCCAAGGACCCGACCTCACACATTTTTGCTGGATTTCACATGATGCAGATCTGCAGTGCTGAGCCTGGCATCCAGCATGTGTTGGGTTTACTTAATTTTGGATTCATTAATGCAGTCTTCTAACCACTAATCCTGGTCAGTGTTATAGGGAGGCATTTTAAATGTGTATTTTATGAACAGTGTTTAACTTTATAAATGACTCATGCATGAGCTGTGTGACATGAGAACAGGGTGTCCATAGTGACAACAGGAGATTTGAATTACAGCCTGTAATATTCAGTGTTGTATTTTTTTTTTTAACTTTTGTGTAATTGAACCATGTATTAGTGAAACAACATTCAAGGATCTTTCTGGAATCAATATTGTAATATTGTTTGTCTAAACCAGGCCTATTTAAATTACAGTCCTCAAGGGCCGAGTACTGCTGATTTTCCCCACCTTCCTTTACCTGTCAGCCAGGTGTGAAGCCTCTGGCTAATCAGAATCAGTCATTATTAAACAAAGTACCTTGGAGAATTTAAAACGCCGGATTTGGAATTGAGGTCCAGATTTTGAAGAACCCTGATATAAACTATTTGAAGTCCACATTGTTAATGGCTGCCAAAATGTGTACCAATGTAATGTGATTATGTAGCCAGCAGAGGGCGCTGAAGCTTTAAGCGGTTGACTAAAATCGTTAGCGGTTGTATTTCCATAAGGGTGTATTGCGCTGTGGCGTTTAACCATTTTCCTGCCAGATAATTGCTGTAATGCCAAGTAGGCCCTTTTTGTAGCTTTTATTTGTGTGCTGTGCCTTTTGTTTTTAAATATATTTCAGTACACCATCAATGTCTGTGGTCTCCTGCATCCTACGTGTCCATTAGAAACAGCCCTTAATTCTGTTTTCAGCTGTTCATGAGTTCAGCACTGTTAGCTGCGACAGAGCAGAGTGTTCGTCAGAACATCCTGGATCTGTCAGGATGCCCCTAGTCTGTGACACGGAGCATTTTGTATCGGAGGGCGGCAGTCAGAACAACACTGACCTAGTCTCCTACTGCACTGTTATCCTGGAAGCATCTAACGGGCTTCTGCTCTGCTGCGGCAGGGAGCCTGAGGTTTGACCGAGGCCCAATTTAATGGCCGTCAGCTGTGTCCCCTGGGCACAGCAACAACTACATTTCAGCGGATGCCTCAGTTCTGTTTATGTCTGTGATATTCCGGCCTCCCCTCCGGTTTTCCGGAAGATCCTTCCTGCCCTCGGTGCCATGATGAATGCAGAGCCGAGGAGCCTCAAAGGTGCGCTCAGGAAGAGCGTGGTGATGGGAGCCGAGTCTCCGAAGCCAAATCCATCTCTGTCATCTTTATGGTATATTTAATGGTAACTGTATCCTTCTCAAATATACTTTTTATGCCAAATCTAGATCCCTCTTTTTTTTACTTTTTTGGCTCCCCTTAGAACCGGATCCTGCTGCATCCAGAAGCAGAGACAGGGTGCGGTTGGCCATCTGAGGGTTCTGCGTTCCCTTATTGATTGGGTCCATCACCTGATCCCCAACACTCGCTGGTCACTAATGAAGTTCCACATGCTTTAAACACCCTCATTTCCAGGCCTGCCAAGCCCCCCACGGCCCACCCCCCCCCCCCCAGGGGGGGACCCTCTTCCAGAGCCACTCGCTCACTTGTGCAGCACGCTCAGCTGGGCCGAGAGCCGCGTGGTCCGTTTGCTGGCTGCCCTGAAGGCTGGAGGCCATTTAGAAAAGACCGACGTCGTGTTTACAGTCCGAAACCTGTGACGATGTAACCCTGTGATCAAAAGTGACCTCATTATGTAACTGATGAAAGGATTTTATTTTCGAAGGGTCGTCTCACAGATGGTGTCTCTTGTACTCTAGTGATGCTGATGGTGAGATAGACACTTGAAAGAGCCTGTATAATAGGGAATCTGGTGTCTTTGTATGTATACAATGACATTAAAGATAAACTCCATTCTTTCAGCATCACTGAGTCTTTCTGCATAAGGCCAGAGACATTAACAAGTCTCTGGCTGCCTTATTGTGATTTTATACAAACCAACCTGATGTTTCACCCATTTGTGCTGCCAGAAATGTTCCTTTATTCTGCTTAATCGCTTTATTCAAATGTCCAGCAGCCAAGCCCCTCTCTGGGACCTGAGCCAGCAACCTTCAGGTAATGAGTCCATCTCTTTAAGCTCTCGTCCCCCCCCCCCCATAAAGGGACGGGCAGCTCCCTATCTCCACTTTCGTCAACCTGCTTGCGCTCGTGCCCGGCCTGTCGGTCAGGCGTGAGGTGAGCCTGGCCTGCAGAAGCAGCTGTGCAGGCCTGGCTGGGGTCAGCCAAAGCGCAGGAGGAATTAGGTCACACTTTTTATGCTTTCTTTTTCCACAGAGGTCCGGGAAACACTCATTTCTGCGCCATTGACAACGTGAGCAAGTAATGAATCGGTGCTGTTTGCACATGGAGAGGCTGTAGCATGGGGTCTGCGGGCTACAGAGCCCCTTTGGGTGGGGACTCCAGTTAGAGCGCTGAGCTCACAGCGCTCCTCTTTCACAATGGTGTCCTGTGGGAGGAAGGAGGAGGAGAGGCGGGGGAGCTGAGTGTTCAAAGGCCTCTTTGAGGGCTTCCTCTGTCGCTGTGCGTGTTCTTGGACACAGATCCATCCCTGCTGTGTCTTCTGCGCTTGCAGTCAGGGCTTTTGTTCTCCGAGAGCTGGGTGCTGCATCATTACCCAGCTGTAGTACAGAGATGTTTACACCCGTGCTGTGCACCTCGGGGAATCCTTGTTGGAGGGGGGGGGGAGTAGAACACGTGCCTCATTGGTGGGGGAGGCGACCCCCGCCCAATCCCTGCACTCCAGTTCTGCCACATCCCAGAAGATTGCGGGGGGCGCATCGATTTTCTATTTTTGGAGCGGGGCGCCGGGCAGTCTGTGCTCTCTGACGCGTCCACCATGCTGCGGTGGGCAGCGGCCAGCCTGCTTCCTGTCATTTCCCAGCATGCACTGTGGCCCATTACCCATCCTCGGGACAGAATCTTGGCACTTTGGCATTCTGTGCTTTTTCTCCTGTGTTTGCTCTGTGGGGTCGGGCCGTGCCTCAGGTGGCGAAGGCCACGGCGCCTCCTGCTAGCCCAGACGACGGCGGCGCCGTCGTCACGCTCCTGACTGAGCGTAGTGTGCTGCCTCACAGAGCTGTCAAAGGCGGATGGATACAGAGCCACCCTTCCGGAACCGAAGGGAGGTCCGGTCGCCCGTAACAATCTTCCGTTTGGCTGTATTTAAACAACAAAGCCGGCAAATCGTGGAGATGCAACATGCAGAGATGCTGGGGTTTGGTGGCAGTGAGCCTACGTGGGTCGGAGTTCTGCTACTCTGCTACCACACCGGAACTTCATGAAACAAGACTCTTAGTTCATTTTTTGAAAACTACTCGTGTTTGCTGCCAGTATTACAATGTGCCCGGCTTTCTAAAATGCCATGTATTGCATGTAGTGAGCTACCATGTAGGTTCGGATGAATTCTTATTCTATAGTGCATCTTCAGATGATCACTACGATGCAGACGTCGACCAAAATGGAGGCTGCCCCTCTCTGCAAGTTCACAGTACAATAAATATGCATGTTATTGGATTCCTCTAGAATATTCCTTTTGAACTCAGCTGATATGTTAACTTAACTTAAAAACAAGCTTCTGTGTGTTACACAGCAATACCAGACACATTATCAGTGTGATTCAGCAGGTTTTTTTCCCACACCAAGTCTCATATAGCAGAGATACGTAAGGCTTGCAATCAGTCAGGAAATTTACCTTCAAAGAACCAAATCAATAATCCAGACCAAACAATTTTTCTAATATAAACAAAGGCTTTTAAAAAAGAATTTTTTACTCTTTATTTTAAAAACTGTAGCATTGCTGATGTTAAAGCATTCACACTATGAGTAAGATAACATTCTTTATTTGGTAGTTAGCAGTGTGAATGAGACAGCATTGTTGATGTGGTCATTAGCATTAGCACTGTGAGACAGCGCTATTAGCATGACAGCTAGCATTAGAGCTGTGCCCTGTGAATGAAACCACTTTGTTGATCTGATGGTTAGTGAGTACAGACTCCTTTGAGATTTTAATCCCTCATAGTCAGAGGAGTAGATGGAAAATTTTAAGAGGGAGTCACCTTCCGTGGAGGAGAAGAAAGACCTGTAATTCCAGGGTTCTGCGGTAACACCCAACACAGGAGACGCCTGATAACTAACTTCATAATTTCATAGTTCATTTACGCCACACTTAAGTACTCAGTTGTGAGATCACATGAAGCCTTTCTGTTTGTTTTTCCTGTCAAGATCCATGTGGTTGCACATCCATAGCGAAGAGCTGAGAGATAGAAGGAGCCTTTTCAGAACAGGGCAGTGCGGAGTCTCCCAGGAAATGCTGTTGACTGTGGCAAACTTCCAGGGTTGGGGGGGGGGACACACGAATTACCCCCAGAGATTTGAAAACCTCCACCGTGGAAGAATGACGTGAAATGGCAACTTTTTACTTTTTGAAGGAGCTATGAGCTCATTGCTACAAGGCTGCTAAGCTTCTGGCCTCCGCAGGCCAACGTCTGTCGGATCACGTGACAGCACCGTCGTCCCCTTAGCCATAGCCTCTAGCCACTGGCCAAAAGCCCAGGCCTCAGGGTCAAGAGAAACACGGCACCACCCTCGTTTTCTGTCCACTTTGTTTTGATAGGTGAAACAGCAGAAGATTAAATGCTGTGTTTTTAATCTTCAACATCTCGGCCTGGAAGAGCAGAACCACATGGGTCCAGTTACTGAAAGCGTGTTTGTTCACACGGTCCCCATACATCTCTGCATGCTCTGCCATTGTGGGAGTTAAGCCACCTTAGGGGGGGGCTCTCACTGGCTCTCATCCACGTGTGAAATTCATCTGCCTGTGTGCAGAGAGGCAGGGAGTACATTTATGCAGGATGTTCCTGATGCTGGGGGGAAGGGGGTGGGGTCACATCTCCTCCTCTGCATCTAATCCCCTAAAAAGGGCAACTTCTATCTGCCTCACGCTTCCGTAATCCAAGCGTTTGGGGCCCTTGCTGGCTGGCCTTGCTGGTGTCTGCATCAGTGGCCTGTCACCTAAAGGCAGGCTAATGAAGCCTCGCTGCCTGGTTACACCTCCAGCACAGCTCTCCTGCAGTGTGTGTGTGTGTGTGTGTGTGTGTGTGTGTGTGTGTGTGTGAGAGAGGGAGAGAGAGAGCTGGGTTGGATTTCAGCAAAACACATGGTAAACATCGGCATTGACGCCAGCCCTGGGACTGGATGTGCGTAAACAACACGGGAAGTTCTCCTGGAAACACTCGCGTCCGGGGCGTCAGTGTCATCCGATTCTCTGCTGTCAACAACCCCACCCAGCCCACCCAGACGTTTTCTGACTCCTTGCTTGATCCATCTATCCCAGTGGAGTGAATGCCTACACCAGCTTACCGGCAAGTCCCCCCTCCCATGTGGACATGCTGGCTGCCGGGTTGGAGCTCTTCCCTGTATCTCGGCCACGAAGCCCCCAGTGAAGGCAAACCCAGGATAACCAGCAGGTGCTGTTTCTCATCTGTGGGACCGCCGCTGCAATCCTGGTGGACATGATCTTCCCGTGATCAAGCACCACCGCCCATCATTCAACCAGAAGCCGTTCCTGGGAAGTCAGATATTGGTCCTGTCACTCCTTGGAGAGTGTCTGTCACGTCGACGGCACAGGTGTGGCGTAAATGCACCCCGTAGTGGATAGATTCTCTCTGGGATTTTGCAAAGGTGGGTCCTTGTTAGCTGCCTGACAAACGGCGAGATTTCGTGCTGGAAATCTGAGGCCTTTGTTTGATAAGGTTCCCTCCCCGACCATAAATGCATCAACAGTTGCACAAAAGCTCAGGCCTCAAACACAATGGCTGATTATTTGCAGCCCACCATCGTTACCTAAGAATATTCCTTTTTTGTCTTGTGCATATTATCTTATAAAAGACTCAATAGAGAGCAAAAATATGTGACCCAGACTCTGGAGTCTGTGTTAAACAACAGAGTGACAGAGATGGAGAATTCGGGCCATTTCAATTCATCACTGATTATGTTTCCCAGGTGGGTTCTGTCCTGTTGGACTGAATTCTCACAGAAAGAAAAAAGAATTTGCCAAAGCTCGATGAGATTAATATGGATCCTGGTTTCCATGGACACCGCCCCCCCCTCCCCTTCTCGATGAGCACTCATCAGAGTCCACCGAGATCAGGCCCACTTACTGCTAATCAGCTGTGCTCTCTGCCGAGGCCTTTCCGGGTCTTTGGGAATCTCTGCCGCCGTCTCTGTGCGGCCATGCTTGGTCATGTAATCTGCACTTAATGCCTGGCAGAGGCACCAGCGGCTCCTAATTAATGAAACGTAAGAACAGCACAGAACGTGCTGGGACGTGTCAGTGCTCCATGGTCATCATGAAGTTACACTCTGTTTACTTCAATGAGGGAAAAAATACAGCGTGCCCCCCCCCCCTTCCCCCCCATAATGAGCTACTCACAGTTGGAGTGGATTGATGTTTTGCTTCAGTACCACCAAGGTGGAACCGTGAAATCCTTCCCCTACCCCTTCCTGAGAGGATGGGAAGCTGGATGATGGACCTGTGCTGTGAACTGGAACCCCCTGGAACCCCCCTGGAACCCCACAACCTACCATGTGTCACTGTCGAGGAGGAGGCTTCCCTGATACGTGTGTTTTTTTTATTTTGCATTTGAAAAGCATATTTGTGGTTTTTGTCTTTGCCGTAGGTGGTTTTCCCCCAAGATGGCGTCCCCCCGAGATGATGGCGTCCTGGTCAGGCTGAGACTGATGGGACAGCGAGGACCCACAACTGCTCTCCATTTTGGCGTGATTGTTGGTTTCCACTGAGTTCGCTGATGCTGTCAGTGTTTGTTGAGAGGTTCTGTTATTATATTGTTGTTTTGTATGCAGTTTGTTTTGTTGAGAACGTCCTCCGCCTTCATCTTCTGTCGACACACCAGCCCACATGCTCAGCTGTTCATGCAGCATTTTCTGTTCTTCAGCATCGTTTTGTCTGTCACACAGCCACTGGTTTGCCACATATCTATCGTGATTTACTGTCATACACTGTCACCTTTATTTATGGTGACGCCATGACACCTCCATCTGCAGAATTTGAAGAAACTTTCCAGCGAATGCTGACAGGACCCCGTCAGATGTAGAGCGATGGCCGACGACTCTGACTGTCGGTTACTTTCCATGTCTTTTTAACACAAAACTGTTGACTCAAGCTGAATGAGCCAAGCCGCTGGGTTTCCCCTCCTTTCAGTACTAACTCCAACCTCTCCAGCATCCCTCTGGGGTCGGGAGCCCATGCAGAATCCAGGGCTCTGGGCCAGTCTAATCCGAATACATCAGTCCTGTATGTTACAGGGACCCTTAAATGGATTTGCGCGATGAATGATGGTCACTGCAATTTTATATTTATTAATGATCCTTAACGTGGACATAAGGCTGATTGATTCTCCCCGCTGTTGAGGTTAACACCACATTAAGGAAATACAGAGCAGAGGTCACCTCTCGGGGGGTGGCTTCGCGGTCGACACCCCCCCACACTGTGTGGTGCTCAGTCTCATCTGCCGTCTGCACTGGATGCAGTGCTCACAGAAAGTCTTGGCATTCTTGCTTATTTCTGTACATTTCTTGGTTTCGCCAGCAAAGGCCACCGACAGCCATTATTAAGCATATCTACACATATCTTTCCTACAGATATTTTCTTTTTATTAAATGTTATAATTTTTTTGACTGCCTCATTCAGTTCTGTTCCTGCCATTTTGCTATTAATTGTGATTGTAGTCGCTGGCTCCAAAGGGACACTCAACACATATGTTTGGTGTTTTATGTGGTGTTTGGTGTTACTAATTAAAAATCACCCAGTGAGACTTCTCGTCAATGAGCTTTTTAACTCAGAAGACCTATAATTTGGGTTTCAATTTATCACTGCTTGACATTTTACTTAAAACTACAGGTGATTTTGAACATGACATATATTTTTGTAAAATGAATGAAGTAATGATTTTTATTACAAAACCAATATTATTTACTGAATTAAGCAAGCATGCCAAGACTTTCCATGAGAGCTGTATGTCGCGTGTCCATGTCGAGGCAGGCACAGCTTATGATACTTGTGACCTTTACTGACCTGTTCCTCTCAGCCTTCAAGAAACGATTCATCTGTTGTAGGAGGCAGACCTCAGCATTCGTCCCCGAAACTAATTAGAGCTTCCCTCGCTTTGTTCAGCTGTGACGCGGTTTCCTTAGCACTAACCCTAACCCTTAACATTACTGAACGCTATTTGTTTTGTATATTGCACTTAGACTTAATCTCTTACTGGATTCCCTCGGGTGTAGATTTTGCAAAGGCCTACATTCATTTCTGCCGTACTGCCTTGCTTATAAGCAGCTGACATCACTTTATGCGTCAGTAATTTGGGGACTTTTGTGACAATACAATAAGGACGGGGCTTGTTGCCAGTTCGGCT
The DNA here is from genome assembly GCA_019775955.2 of Pollimyrus isidori. Classification (NCBI taxonomy): domain Eukaryota; kingdom Metazoa; phylum Chordata; class Actinopteri; order Osteoglossiformes; family Mormyridae; genus Pollimyrus; species Pollimyrus isidori. The sequence goes on along the minus strand of JABFDZ020000132.1, from coordinate 570,043 downwards.
GGCTGACTGTTTTCGACACAGATTAAAATAGCCAGTCATCACGGAGACGAAAATAGCAGGAAGCCGTTTGTCCGCCCCAGTCTCCCCGTGATCAGAGCATGTCAGTATCGAGGCTCGACGGGAAGTGTGAAAAGGGACAGGAACTAAGCACTACAGGATGTGGTCTTTCCACTTCGGGGCCCGCCAGGGTGAGCGAGGCCCCCCAAGCCGGAGAGAGCGCTGGGCTCATCAGAGCGAATTCAGGCGTCTCTCTGTTTGGCCTCCTGCTGTTTCCTGCGATTCTTTATGCACAATGTCCATCAGAGGAGGCTCCCGGCTGTCTCGTCGTCCTTCGGCCCTGTTCGTAAGTGACCTTCGCTCCTGCCAGCGTGCGGGCCGATCTGCAGCCACCTCCCAAACCATGAAAGCATGTTCCGTAAGTTCTGCGCAAACTCCCCCTTGCTGTAAACAGCTCGGGAGAAATCTGCTGTCTCTGCGGACAGGGACCGAGGTCCAGATAAAGTTCCTCATTTCGGCCTGGACCAGTCGGCATCACAGAGCCCATAACCACACCGCAGCTGGATCTTGGTCCTGGGGTGACAGACCTGATGCCATGTGACGCTCGTTTTTCATTGTACACAAAGCACACGCATCCCAACCCTCAAGCCAGTACATGGATGGAAACCCACTCTGATTGGCTACAAGCCAACGTGCCTTGTTCTGGTTCTCCAAGGTTCCAAGGGCTCACTGCGAGCCCCAGTGGTGCTTCGCTGCACTGCAGTCTTGCCAAAACAACAGCAGGAGACGCACCGGCTGCATCTGCCTGTCAGGGTGGTTTGAGGGTTCAGAATGACTCAAAGCAGACCCAGAACCTGCAGACGGAGCTTCTGATATCACTCCTGCCCGGGCCCCTAACACACATGCCATTCTGTCTGCCCCCTCAATCTGCAGCACCCTGTCTGCTTAATGCCACAGATGGCTCACCCTTCCGCTTGGCAGCGCACAGCAGGTGGGGCAAAGGTAGCAAGCTCCTGTACCAGGGTACAGGGCATGCGGTGCCCTGACAGGCAACAGCAACAGGTTTTTCTCACCTGGTAATGCAGTCAGACCCAGTGCCAGGTAACATCAGCAGAGCACAATGGAGGATGTTATCTTACAACTTACATCCTGTGCTGAAGCAGAACCAAGTAGTTTTATCTGGTCATAGTGAAACTGGAGGTGTATGACTCTCAAAACACCTACTTAAAAGAGGCTACAATCCACACTCTGTCAGAGAGAGTATGTAATACACACTCTGGGAGATGGTACTATGTATTCTGACACTGAG
>JABFDZ020000132.1:524351-542429 GCA_019775955.2 Pollimyrus isidori | reverse complement strand
CTCCCGTGGCTGGGCACCCCTCTCATGGGTTTCGTCATGAAAATGGCCCCATTTCTCCTGGAACGCTTCTCCGGTCTCTGGGGCGCCGCTGAGCCGCCACTGCCCTCCCCGGATGCGAGCGAGGCTCCCTCTCTGTTCTAAATGCTCCTTCTGTTCTCTCTCTCCATCAGGTCCTGCGCAGCCGGTGAGTGGGAGGCGCAGACAGCGTGTGTGTGCGCGCGCATGCGTGCGTGTACACACGTCTTGGCCGAGTCGCGGCAGTTCTTCACTGGCGAGCTTTATGTCCATGTATAACTGCTAAAGCTGCCCGCTGAAGAACTGTTGTGATTGGCTCCTCCCTGCGCCTGTCAAGAGGAGGAGCCTGCCAATGAGGTTTATGGGGGGTGGGGGTGGCGGCTTACCTGGAGAGGGGTCCCACTCTCATCCTTGGGTAAAAGTGCGCCCCTCACTGTTGGGAGGTCCACTTGACAGTTCTCACAGAGGAACTTGATTTGGGACATTGGTCATCCTCTCCAGCCTGACTTGCTGATATTTCCTTCTATGTCTTTCCAAATAGTGCCAATAAACTCAACATCCACATCCCCTGCTGGTCTGCTGCCTCCTTTCTTTCAATGTTCTAAATGAGGTTTTTAGGTTGTTCGGTCTGCGCGGTGAGCTTGCGGGTAACGCTCGCAGTGCTACATTACCATTGAGTGATGGCGGTGGAGAATGTTCTCGTGCCTTGAGGAGGCCACGCCCATGCGCCGGCCTGGTGCTTCGTCCTAATTGGCTGTGGGTCACTTGAATGGGTGAGGATTGGTGTTGCTGCTTCAGGGAATCTGAGAAGGCTTACCTGTGGTTTTGGCAGGTTTGCGGTTCTGGGGGTGAGATCGCCCCGCTGGTCGGGGAACTGGGTGTAGCTCTGTAGTGTGGCCTGTGTACTACCACTGTCCTCTAGCCTTTGCCGCCCTTGAAACCCCCCCCCCCCCCCAGTCGCTCGAGGGAGGCGTTTGCGATACTTGCTAAGAGACCAGCTGCTCCTTACAGCAAGGTACTGTATCGCTTTAATGCAGCAAACACTATGGAAAGGGCGTGTGTGTCAGTCGGGGTGCTAGATGGTAATGGGGCAGCTGGTTTAATTTTAATTTTTTTTTTTGGTTTGGGGGGGGGGTCCTTGGTGCCTCATCACTGGCCCCCAGAGTTCAAAGATCAAGTGTCTGGTTCTGAACCTGCTTGATTTTGCGGCTGGAAGGATCCCTTGTAAGTCTGCTGGAGCAAGCTGGTTGGGGGTGGAATGCGGGCAGGCTTGTGTTCCTATTGTGCCCACTGTAGATGGTCTAGGGAATGCTTTCACTTGCTGGGAGGTGTGTGTGTGTGTGTGTGTGTGTGTGTGTGTGTGTGTGAGAGAGCGAGCGAGAAATCCCAGAGACCCAGCAGGTGCTGTCCTGGTTCCTGGCCGGCCGATGCCCCGTCCGTCTCTCGCGGTTCCGAAACCGTGCTGGGAGTACTTGGGCCTCGCAGCCTGACCACCATAGGGCTAAAAACCCACGAAGGTTCTCTCTGGGAAGGGCGATGTGTTCTTGTGAAGGTTTTAGGTACAATGACCTCAAAGATGACCCTTCTTGGGTGTGAGGAGAATGGTGCTGGCCAGGATAATGTGTGCATGGAGGAGGAGAAACTGCAGAGCTGCTTTACCTGCCCCCCTCCCCCTCCAATACTCCTGACAGATTTAATATGGTTATTCTTTTATAGCTCAACGTTTCACTGTCGGAATTTAGGGTAAGTCCTCATGGGTCCAACAGCAGGGATCTGATCTGCTAACCCTGACATGAGATTCATGCCACCTGCTCTTGCTGAGACGCACTGCAACTCGGGCCTTTGGCTACTGCAGCCACCCACCCCCCCCCCCCCTTCCCGGGCAGACATCACACATCAGCACCGACAGTCTGTGACTCTTCTGCTGATGGAGTCCCACCCGCAGTGCTGACTCAGGACCAAGGCATCGGCCCAACTGCACATCACCCCCACATGCTCGCAAATGGCTGTCCAGGTGAGTCTGCATCACTCATGTCGTCTGGGAATCTATGACCCAGCCCAGCTGCCTAAAGCCAGATCAAAATCATACCCCCCCCCCCCACAATTTTATCCAGTCAGGGGTGTACAAAAAAGGGGGGAGAAAGTGACTGTAATACAGTACACATCTAATGATTCTTCGTAGTACCATGTTTATTACTTTTGGGCAGAACGGTAAGTAAAATCTGTAGCAGCGCCTGCAGCCGCCGTGGGGGGAGCTGCCTCTCGTCTCTGCCCCTTCCTGCCTGTGCAGCTGCCTCTTCAGCGTGTGACTCCCCACCGGATAGCAGCTAAGTGCCTGGCTTGGGAAAGCCTGGCTAGCCTACACTGCAGCGTGTAGCTTACTGCCTGGGAAAAGGATTCAGCTTTGTAACTTTCAGGTGGGGCGTGGGGGGCAATGCAGCTGAGTGCCATATGGCCGCACGTGGGGGGGCCAGGATTGTTTGGTTTTCCAGTCCATGCTTGTGTGCATATCAGGCCTTTGTGGGGGGGGCGCTGCTGGGGTGCCCCAAAGGCATGTGATACTTATGACAGGGGGGTCAAGCAGGCGTACGGTTGCTTGGGGCCACAGTCACACATGGTCACTAATCCAGAGGGACAGCACAGGATGCTTTATGGGCTGGATTTGTATCTATGCTTGCCGTGGTTGCAGGATGTTTAGGAAGATCTTGAGTGATCAGGAGGCCTGGGCTGTCCTGGCCCCTCCTTCAAGAAGACGTCTTAGGTATGGAGCTCTGGGGAGCAGTTTTGTATCATGGCCTGTTAATTCACCCTTATAATTGGTTTGTCCTCTGTGACCCACGATGCACTCCTGCATCCCAGTCCGCCTGGCTGGCCGCCGTGAGTGTGTGCGTCAGTCCCGGCTTCCCCTTTCTGCGTGGACGGCTCTCACCGCAAGGTGTGGCCTGCGGTGCGGCCTGTTTTGTCTCCAGTGCAGGAACGCCCCAGAACAGGAATGCTTCACTGTAACTTTCCACTGTGGGGGCTGTCATCTCACCTCTGGTCTCTCAGGGGTTGTGTGCCGAAGAGGTGGTGGCTGGGCTGGGCGGGAGTGCCTCAGTTCACTGCTGGCCCCTGGGGTGTCAGTGCACTTTGTCAGCTGATGAGTGCAGACCTGCCCGCTCCACCCTCAAGGCCGGCCTCCCTATGCGGGCCACGGCCCACCCTCACGGCTCTGTGCTGTCGTGCGTTTTTTTTTTTTTTTTTTTGCCAGCCTGGAATATTCTGGGCAGCTGCTCTTCCGGGGCGACTGCTGATGCGTCCGTGAGTGTGGCTGCGTCAGCAGTGTGCAGTGCCTCTGGCCTTTGTACTGCTTGCTATGTGCAGAGGTATGTAACTAAAGGTCGAGGCGGGACTACAATTTTCCAGCAGGCAGTGTTCTGGCCGGCCTTGTCTCTGAGGCCCAGCGGCTGCACACTGGGCACCTCAGTATAGGGCCCTAGCATTCATGCTGTCACAGGTGTCACCCCCCCCCCCCCACCTCATGCAGAATGACGGCCGGGCTTTGAACTCACACACATGTGGTGAAACTATAGCAGCGGGCTCTCCAATGCACTTTAATCCTGGGTATTCCCCCTTGATGGACAACCTGTCCTGTGTCTCGGGCTCTCGGGGTCTGTCTAGAGCTTCCTGCAGTTTAGTCACGCAGCATTTCTGGTCGGATGATCAGAACATAATCCAGAGGTGTGACTGCAAGCCCAGGCAGCTTGTTGGCGCAGGTCCTGCCCAGCTCCCTAGTTCCCCCTGCTGGACACAGCCAGGTACTGGGTGTTGACACCCTTTCCAAAGAATGAAGGCCGTCTTTCTCTTCCAGTGCGCTGGCAGAGGTGAGAGTAAGAGCAGGGACACAGTTGCTGGCCAGGTTTTCGATTCTGGGAAGGGCAAACTCAGTGGAAGTGTGGGAGATGAGCCCAGGCTGGTGTAGGCGAGTGGTAGACAGTCTTGCATCTAAAAATAAATAAATAAATGTGCTCAGCCAGCATGAAGTGGGGGGGGGGTGTATGGCGGCTTAACCATTACACAATACAGGAGCTATAACTGCCGTGCTTCCTACAGCTAAGACTGATTCATCCCCCTGCTAATAGGCCCTATGAAGAGGCCGTATGGCGTTCCACATGATCTGCCTGCAGTGGGTGTGCAAGGGACAGTGGCATCATCCTGAGTCACCCTAACCCCTCTCTTCACGATGGCGGGGATGTCGCGCAATCCCATCTTGATGTTTATCTGCGGCACCGAGTGCTAGCATCTAAGGAATTCATCTCGTGGTCAGAAGGCTATCGGATCCAGGCCCAGAGGCAGCCCTTCCGCTGTTCCCATGTACGGCATTTCACAACTGGCCAGCTGCAGAGACCCAGCGGTCATCCGTGCCCGTGACCAGAATTTCGTTTTTCTACTGTTGGTGGTTTCCTTTACGGAACGGCAGTGCACGGTTTTGTTCTCTGGACGAATGCAGAGCATCATGGGATTGCTGGCAGCCCCCTTCCCAGGCTGCTGGGGGGGGCTAGTGCCGTCTCCACACTACTTCAGACTCGCCTTCCTGGGTAAGGTACCCCCCCCTCAGCTAGCAGGGTTCTGGCCGCCCATGTGCCTCAAGCCCCGAGGACGGGCGCCTCAGAACCGGGCCAGGGGGCTGTGTGTCGGCCGGGGCGTCTGCTTCGACTCACACCCCCATATGACGGGTGCTGCTTTTTCCATACGGGCTGAACAGCGGCCTGGTCGGGATAGGCCCCCCTCCCTTGTGTGACACGCCCACACACGTCACTGCTGTGTATTATTTCCACCCCCCCCGATTCTGAAGTCCACGGTTCTGCGCCTGCTGGTTGCACTGCGGCTCAGTAGAGCTCCTCTCTGTTCCCACTCGGACGCCTCCCGTCAGCCTGTTGGCTCGATCGCGTCACCGCTCTCCCTCAGGGTCTGCGGGGGGGGGAAAGGCGGGCAGCACCGGCGCTTGTGAAATAAGGTTTGCGGGAGCGGAGCATGAGAGAGGGTGGAATTTATATGCAGGTACTGGATGTCCTGAGAGACCTGAGCATGGGGGCCGGGATGGAGCATGCACCCCTGTTTATGGATATTTTGGGGGGGCATAAACAACACCCGAATTGCACGACTGCTGCGTTGACCCCTCTGCTCATGGTGTGCGGGTGTCGCTAATTAAATTCATGAATAAATGGTAGGTCTGTATTCCAGGAAGTGACTCGGCCAGAGAATAGTGGGGGGGTTCAGACACCCACAGGCACGCCTTCCCCAAGCCGCTTAAGGACGGCTTCTCGCTCCCCAGCATCTCCCACGTCTCCAGGCGGGGTGGGGATTCCTCGCCTGACAAGCCTGTCGAACACTAAAAGGCTCCACCTTGGTGACCCACAATCCACTGCAGAGGGGGGGGAAGCCCCTCGGGGATCATGAGCAAATCTCTGTTTCTGGAGGCATCCACAGAGCCCCCCCTCCCGGCTTGTGGGCTGACTGATGCATTTATTCTGAGTCACCCTGGAAAAAACATGAGGTTCAGTCCCCTTGTCGGATAGCCATGTCCCTCTCGCTGGGACTGGTGAGTCGGGAACACACAAGGTTACGGATGGCGTGCGTCATCTAGGGTGGAGCCAGGTCTGGAGGCTCTGTTACACAGGCCGATTCCCCCCCCCACCCAACGGATCTCTAGCATTCAATCCTGCATCGTGACGTTGCCTTGTCGAACCCTGAGGTAACGTCTGTTACCCTGGCAACACAGCTGAACATCTGAAGCAATATTGCTTCAGCCTCTGGCCCTTCAACAGTTGATCCTCCAAAGTGCACAAAAGAAAGTGGAGTGCAATGAAATGATGACCACGGACGTCATCAAATGCAAGCAACATATTAACCAATCATTGCATTTATCCACGTATATAAATATCCTGTAAATGTCCCGTTACTGATTTTAATTGCTACCCAACCAAAGAAAGTGAGGCCCCCATGCTTGTGATTTTGCAGCACTGCCACCAGAGGGCGATGAGTGATCAGCCATGAAGGACCTCGCCCTGGGGTGTCTGGATTATCCAGGCATCTTGACCAGTATTACGTGAGTAAATCTGACCTTGACCCTGGGTCGGTCCATTGAGCTTTTCTGCTGGCTGCCCGCCTAAAGCTTGCCGTGTTATAAAACGAGATGTGTCTCGGACTATATGAACCTAATTTCGGTCCTGTTTCAGTTTTCTTCGTGTGCAGACCATTCTGTCATCTACATCTCATATCTGCACTACCAGTCAAACGTTCTGTGCACACTGAGATTTTCTATGTGCATGTTACTTTACCGCCTCTAGTAGTTTTAACAGCAGAGCAGATTCAAGGCATTATTTCTACAAGGGACATTAAATACTGCTCTGTTTCATGGGATGAAACAATAAAATAGTGCATGTAAAGTTAAAAGGCAGCCTGGGATCTGACTGCCATCACCGCACAACCAGTTAATAGACGTCAGACATGTACATGTTATAAAGGAGACTTGTTTTATTTGACTTATAATTTCGTTTATTGTTATGCAGACCGACCCCCCGCGACCCTGTGAGGATAAGTGGTTTGGACAATGGATGGATGGTTATGCAGACCGACCCCCCGCGACCCTGTGAGGATAAGCGGTTTGGACAATGGATGGATGGTTATGCAGACCACTTTCCAATGCTTAACAAGATCTTACACATATGTATCTTATGGAATAAGATAAAGTGGTATAAACCTGTGGTGTGCAAAAACGTTTGACTGGTGGTGTGTATCTGGGTGTGGCGGCCATCGGGCTGCCCGGGGGGAGGCATTCGGGGGGCCTGTTGCTGCTGGAGAGCTGCCTGTCCATCCTCTGTCCTGCCATCCCTCTGTGTGCCTTAGTCTCTCTGGTGCCTGGAAAACAATGACATGGGGGGGGGGGGAGCTGAATCTGTCAGGGTTCCTGTCCCTTCCAGAGGCTTCCAGTGTCCCTCCGTTGATAGATTAACTTGCACAGATTTTTCTGGGGTTTGTTGCCAAGATGGGGGCGGGGCCAGGATTCTAATCCTATTATCTCAGGCTGTTTGTAATCCCACCGAAACCACTAAAGGCTATGCGCCCGTCACTGGGGACAGACCCTGCCAGGCGTGGGCATGGAGCAGACCCTGATGCTTGGCGTGGAGGGTGTGAAGAAGACCATCTTGCATGGGGGGTCCTCAGAACTACCTCGATTTGTCACCGGCACAAAGGTAGGCCCGCCCCGCACTCCCACAGGTGACCGGAAAAAGGAGGTTGACCGGGCCAGGTATTTCTCTTCGGAAAACGCTTTTACAAGACATGCTGAGTCATACAGGGCTGAAGTGAAAGTGGATGAGGTCGCTTCTCAGCATTTAATGAAAGTTAGTTCGCTGTCTGATCCGTTTCATCTCCCGCTTCAAAGATAAAAATATCTCAGTAAAATGAGACACGGGAACCCTTGCCTAGGCTCAGCGTCACTCCACTCCCCATACCAGCATTCTGCTTTTCCTTTACAAACCACTGGCTCAGTAGGCTAAGCCTGTGATCAGATGGTCGTCGGTTTGAGTTCCAGCCTCAGCAGGCCTGTGATCAGATGGTCCTCGGTTTGAGTTCCAGCCTCAGCAGGCCTGTGATCAGATGGTCCTCGGTTTGAGTTCCAGCCTCAGCGGAATGGTTTCACGCCCATGGGCCCTTGAGTCCTCAGGGGGCTGAATGCTGGCTGACCCTGTGCTGTCACTCCCCCTGCCCCCCTCTCCCAAGCTTGGGGTGAGCAGAGAGCAGCACTCCAATGCCCCCGTAGCCCTATTTGCATAATGGGCATTGAATCATTGCATTTCACTAAACTGTACAATGTGAAGCTTCGAATCCCATCTTGTCCGTGTGCAGCTTGGCCTGAGGTCGCGGTCATGGTGTAACAATGGTAAATATTGGGACATTTCTTGGCGCCGGTCACCAAATGAATGCCACAGCGGTCCCACGTAAGCAGCCGCAGCCCTGAATGGGGAAAAATGGTGCTGTTTTCCATGGCCTAGATTGTGTGCATCGAGAAGATGCAAACTGAAATATTATTAATGTAAACACCCCCATATTGCATTAGAATACTCAGATCTTCTAGAGCAGTGTTTCCCAACCTGGTCCGGGTTTTTTTTTTTTTTTTTCTTTTACTCCTTCCCAAACATTTTTGCAAAAATATGGACTGTCTGGACCCCCCCTGAGGACTGTGTTGGAATACACAGCTCATCTAGAGGTACTAACCCATGAAAAGTTTAAAAGATGGCACTTAATTTTGCAGGACAAAAAAATGGCAAATACTAGTCACGTGACATACAGTAATGTGACACACCCTGTTAGTAATTTTAACTTTCTTGACTTTGGCAAAAGAGACATGGAGACGCAGCCAATCCGGTGGCAGAGACTGAAAGCCCTGCCCGTTTCTCTCGGCCAGGTGACCTTCCACTTCCGCACGCAGCTGTGTGACGACGAGCGCACGGTGCTGGACGACAGCAGGAAGGTGGGAGTGCCCATGGAGATAGTGATGGGGAACATGTTTAAGATGGAGATCTGGGAGGCCCTACTCAGCTCCATGCGGGTCGGGGAGGTGGCCGAGTTCTGGTGCGACGTCATCGTGAGTACCCGATCTGCTCTGGGTGGGTCGTGAGGGTTTATGGAGGACTGGAACCAGCCCACGCAGTGGCCACCAGGGACTGGGGTCCAGGCCCACCATGCTACAGGCCATGTATCAATTCAAATGGTCCTTATTCACCTCCCCACTCCCTTCCCATTCTGGTGTCACAGTTCCCAGCTTCTAGCAGAACATTAATCTGAGGAAGTCCGGGCTTCCTTATCACCTCCACATTGCCACTGTGAATCGCTGCAGTGGAAGATCTGATATTCCTGTAGGAGGCGCTGTACAGTGCGCCTGTGTGGGTCACCTGCTAGGATTACACAGCTCTTAAGCAATGTGCCCCCCCCCCCAGCACACGGGACTGTACCCCATAGTGGCTAAGAGTCTGAGACGCATTGCGGAGGGGAAGGACCCTGTGGACTGGCATATCCACACCTGCGGCATGGCCAACGTCTTCGCCTACCACACGCTGGGCTACGCCGACCTGGACCAGCTGCAGAAGGAGCCAAAGCCGCTGCTCTTTACGCTGGAGCTGCTGAAGGTGTGTGACCCCTGACCCAGAGAGAGCCACAGACACATGTTTATATTCATATCTTTGTGGGGACTCTCCATTCATTCCTATGGACAAAACCCTAATCCCAGCCATGACCTTAACCATGCAAACAAAACCAAACCACACAAAATACAAGACTTAGAAGACATTTTTAGTTCATTAATTGTAGTCAAATGGAATTCCCCCCCCTCACCAGCTTCAAAACTGGACCCCCCCACCACACAGATCTGTGCCCCAACAGTGGTTAAGAACCTGAGACATTTGGTCCCCATAATGTAATGCGTACCACAGACACAAACAGAGGTTGCTCTTCTTCCCAGTATTTGCATAAACAAGGACCCTCGTCCAGCTGTAGCCCTAGCATGGTGTAGACCTGACTCCCGCCGCAGACCCCCTGCTGACCGCGACGTCCCCCCCAGGTGGAGCAGCCAAGCGAGTACCAGCGCGAGTCCTGGGCGCTGAGCGATGAAGAGCGGCTGAAGGCCGTGCCGCCGCTCCACGGCCAGGGCAACATGCTCTACAAGCAGGGCCGCTACCAGGAGGCCACTCTCAAGTACAAGGAAGCCCTCATGTGCATCAAGAACATCCAGACCAAGGTATCTACACGCCGGGGGGGCAGGCAAGTCAAGTCTTCACTGTGACTAAGCTCTTCTATCCCCCCAGGAAAAAGCATGGGAGGCCCCCTGGCTGAAGCTGGAGAAGATGGCCCACACCCTGACCCTCAACTACTGCCAATGTCTGCTCCGCACAGAGGAGTACTACGAGGTCATCGAGCACACCAGTGACATCATCAACCTGCACCCAGGTCTCTCCCTCTTTCTGTGCACTGTGCAATGATGTCGTCGACACCGTCGCACCTTTGGATGCAGGCAGCTCTACTGCTCCCCCCTGGTTACTCTGGCAGAATCTTCCAGAAGCTGCCGCTCCTCCAATTCTAGCTTTTAGATCAGCATTCAGCCGGCATCTCCCCACCCCCCACCTGCCTGCCCGGGTGCGAGGCTGCCTCACTGCACACACTGAATACCAACCGTGTTCTGCGTCCTCTGAAGTGTCGCACACTAGTGGATTACTGCTCCTCCCTTGCTTTCAAGGCCATATCATGTATACATGTACATTTGTCTGAAACGTTTCTCAATCCAGTCCGCTGGGAGACCCAGACTGTCCATGTTTTTGCTGCCTCCCACATGCCAAAAACATGGACTTTTCTGGGGGTCCGAGAGGTTTGGGTTCAGAAACACAGGATAGAGGTAAGCAGCCCATTTGCCTGAGCCCCCACTACCACCACAATCTCCCCAACCCACCCCCCCCAACTGGGCCTCTCCCTCCTGCAGGGGTCGCCAAGGCTTACTTCCTGCGTGCCAAGGCTCACGCTGAGGTGTGGAACGAAGACATGGCCAGGCAGGACTTCCAGAAGGTGCTGGACCTGGACCCCGGCATGAAGAAGGCGGTGAAGATGGAGATGGCGCTGCTGAACGTGCGGATGGAGGAGAAGCGGGAGGAAGACAGGCTCAAGTACAGGGGCATGTTCTGAAGTAGGGTGGAGCCCGTCCAGCCAGCAAGCTTAGACTGCCGGTGTCTGGGGGTGGTTCCCCAGAGATGCTGCAGACCCTTGCTGAAAGGTCACGAAAGCTGTAGCCAATATTTCGTTGTGTAGAACTTCCCCATTTGTGCTCCTGTGGATGAGGGAAGAGTCTCACCCTGTAACTGCAAATAAAACTCGGCCACTGACAGCATCTGTCTCATTTATTTCTACTCATTCCTAAATTTCTGGCACCATCGCAATGATTTGGGTGTAAAAGAACAAAGTTATTTCTGGCTGTAATTAGAAACTGGCCAAAATAAGCAGGTGAACAGACAAGGCAGGGTGACTAACAGCTCGCTCACTCTTGGGGTAAATATGCCCCTTCACCTGCAGGAGTAAGAGGGAGGCCTACAGGAGAGACCCTGGAGCAGTTACAGAAGATGGAGGAGCGGACCAGCTATTAAATTATGAAATGCACAGTATACGCGATCATCAACTCATATTGTTTGGTGTTTAACCTAATTCCTTTTTATCACCATCTTCAGTTTCAGCAGAAACGGTCACACGCCGCAGTACTAACCACATATTCTCAGAAGAGTGAAAGGCAAAAAGCTGTATAGACAATTTAAAAAAAAAAGAAGTTCTAAGTCCAATCAGCAGGCCACAGTAGATCGTGGGGTTATCATCAGATGAAAAACTCCTCCTCCTGAGGCGTGTGTCCACAGGCCAGGGTCTGGCCCAGAGCTGCCGGCGTCTCTCGTCCAGGGACAGTCAGGCTGGGAGGGTAGCCGGTGGGACCAGAGTGCATTCCCGTGTTTCTGGGCTGCGGGTAGCTCAGAGATGAGGCCTTGCCAGGCGGCAGATACACACGCAGCTCCCTGCCAAAGGTATCCAGGACGCCACCCATAGGGGGCGCTACAGAACAGCCCGTGTCCACATCGGTCTCCTCAAGCAGGAGGCCCGGTGGGGCCGTGGGGCTGCTGCGCTGGGAGGAGTAACAGGAGCTGCTGGCTGGTGTGCTGGAGCAGCTGTCCCTCCCTGGGCCCCCCAAGGGGCGGCCGGGCCCCTGCTCCTTCAGCCGGGAGTCCGGGGTGGGCGGGGAGTGGGCCCGGAGGCGGGGCAGGCCAGCGCTATGCTGCGGAGCCCTGAAGACCGGGATGGAGTCGGCCGCGTGGAAATTCCCCTTCACCTGCAGCAGTAAGACAGAAGCCTCGATCACACAGAGGAAGAAAAGATGTCAGCCATCAAGTTTGAGGCTCGGGGCTTCCAGGAGTCAGGAGGGCGTTCGAGTAGCAGAGGGAGAGCCGGCACTGCACATCAGCGCAGAAGAAACACCCCCAGAAGCTCCACGTAGCCGCACACAGCTACCCTCAAAGGGTGAGGTCACCCATCTCCTGCTCACTTTCAAACAGGCCTACTCAAATACTTTCCATTTTCCATACTCCTCAGATTACTACATAAACAGACAGCAAGGATAACTTACTCAGCTATACTTAACAGGAATATTCACATGTTACTGCTCATGTTGAGAGAGCCCCCTACTGGACAGAGGTGGTACCCATAAAAAAAAGTATAATTAAACATCAGGATTATATTTTTTGTTTGTTTGTTTTTCCACAAAGTATCATATACCACCACAATCCACAGTTACACACTAGGTGTCAGTTACTACGACATTCCTCGTGGGGCACGAGAAGCTCCCCATTATTACTGAGGCTGTGCCCATTTACTGGTCCTTATGGGGGCAAATCGGTTTACCATGCCTATACACTCTATCCCTAAAAATGTCCAAATTCAAAACAAGGCTGCATATTTCTCTAACTGAGGGACACACTCGTCAATAATACCCAGATTTCTCTCTCATGGGAGTTTTATTTACACAAATGTTGAGGGCAGAATAAAACATGACTGCTTCAGAAAAATATCCAATTAGATTATAGAGGAGGTGGTTCCAAGCAACTAGGAGGCAGGACTAACCAATCAGATGTCTCGGTGCCAGCTCCTCTAGTCACTTGGACCCACCTCCTCTACCATCTGATTGGTTGTCTCTCTGAACCAATCAAGTTTCGTTCTGCCCTAAGAACACTAGTGCACGTAAAACTCGCAGGAGAGATTTTGATCCAAGAAAAACGAAATAGAAGAAATTCCCAATTCAACACAGAGGATCAAAAAGCAGAGACGGTCTAACGCTGCACCCTAGAATAAGATGCCGTACTTGGAAGAGGATCTTGTTGCCGTCAAGGTCCTCAGTCTGCCAGCGGGTGACGCTGATGGGGGTGCAGGGGTTGGGCAGCAGGGGGACGAGCTGACCGATCTCGTCCACCGGGAACTGCAGCACGGCCGAATGGCAGAGCTCTGGCCGCACGCCGGGCGCCAGCTGCTTCAGTGCCAGCTGGAGCTGGAGGCCAGGCCGCTGGCGCAGGGAGAACCAGCAGAAGCCGGCTTTGGGCTCCTCGGCCCGCTGCCGCAGGACCATCTCGTAGAAGCGCACGGCGTCCTCGAAGTCGGCGTGGCCGCAGTGGAGAGTCACGCGTAGCGCCTCGCTGCCGCAGTGCACCGGGCGCACTGCCCACACCGGCATGCCGGGGCCCAGGCTGTAGAAGTCACGGCTGGGAAGGAGGTAGGGGCGCGGGCCGGCGCCCTGGCTGTGGTGGTACCGCCACGGCGGCCGCTGCAGGAAGTCCAGGACCCTCAGGATGCGCTGTTCCCCGTGAGACTCGTGGAGGAAGAGGGTGACGGCCAGCGAAGGCCGACCCGCCGCCGGGCCGGGGGTGTCGCGGAGGGGGCAGGCGCGCTCGGACACGTGGAAGAAGCGGGAGCTGGGACTCAGCCACCCAAGCAGCCTGTCCAGGGTGTGCTGGAGGAGCAGGGAGTCGCCAGGGTTGGCCAAGATGTGCATGGCCATTAGGGGGGGGTCCCCATCTGGTTCAGGCAGCAGGTCACCTGGGCACAATGTGGGAGGGAGGGAGGGAGATCAGCCAGACCAAAGGGAAAAAGCAACTGGGAACCTTGGAACTAATACAAGTTCATTTAAATGAGCATCTATACAAGATGATGATTTTGTTGCTGTTTGTTTGAAATAATGAGAAATCGATGATTGATGGTGGATAACTTGTAGATGCTGATAAAAGGTAAGACACTTACTGCCGACTGAAGACATTTTACTGCAGTCAGACCTACGACACAAAAGAAGAACTGTAGGATTCCCTTTGTGAAAGCCAACAGTGACAGCCATACATCAAAGAACCAAGAATAACGGTTTTGATTAAGTAAACGTCAGAGCAAAGCATCAAAAAAATTATAAAATTGCCCTCTCCAGGCCCTAGTTGCACTGAAGAAAGAACTACTATAGGCTGCGAGTTTCTCCCAATCCAAGGCAGGTTTCAATCACGAATCATCAGTTTAATGCAGAGTTGCCAACTTTGGTCCGCTGGCTGGCCTGACACTTTCAATCCAAGACAAGTCTGCACACGCATTTATGCAAGAGTTTTATTACCCCGTAAATAGTCAGTAGGGTTTGCAAACTACCCAAACGCTTTCGATGTAGCTTATTTTAGGTTTATAGAGGGATAATACAGATTTGCCGTAAGATTTCTTGCATGAGCGTGAGTGTCACACCAGATGCGTGAGAGTGGGGAAACCTCAGTATATGTATGTATTTTGGCAGCACATATAATCCGTGAAAAAGATATGGGACTAAAAAGTGATTATTGCACAGTGTAACCAAAAATCACGTGGAAATAACTTCCGTTTCCTCACAGTCCGCACAGACACTAATTGACAAGTTATTCCGTGTGCGGACCTTATGGTGTCCGATGACGACGTGTAAATTATTTAACGAAAGGGGTCATAAAACTAAAAGCAGAAGACACCTCCGGCGCTCTTCCTTCACGATGTTTGGAAAATAATACGCAGTATTTTAGTAACGATTTCAGGGCGTCTGGGGCTGGGAAAAACGCGCCGATTAACAAAAGTGACTATTAAATAAGCGGCGAATGACGCCGCAGCGTGTCCCCCACGGCGCGGCTCACTGCTTACTGGTTGCCAGGACAACAGTCCCCCTTTCTAACGCCTCAAGTTTTTGGCAGCCAGCGCGCATAGCTGGGTTACAAAGCGGGGGTTATATAGAAGAAAACGTATGCCAAGCGACGCCAAGATTGTGTGTTTTAATTTAAAGTGCATGCAAACATTTGGAAAATATAGCCAGGGTGGAAAAAGACACTTTTACAGAGCGAAGGCGCTCGCTGCAGCCGCCTAGTGTCCCGCTCGCACGGTAACTCATCAATTTAGTTGTTTCAGAAGCGGGGCGTAGTAGCCTTTTAATCAAACAAACGGGATGTAACGGGTTTAGTCACAGGAAACAACTGAGATTCGACATTTTTTAGGATGGGCGGAGGTCACCGATTAATTCTTACACCAGATACCAGGTTAGGGTTGGCGGGGCCGGGTGAGATAACCCTGGATTGTAGATCTCATGCCATGTTTCAGCAATGGCCAAGAGACGAATGGGTTACTTGCATTTATTAAATGTCCATAAGCTTAATTTCTCACAAATCACTTTATAATAAACGTTTGTGATGTAGCAGAACTTATAAAAATATTCCGCACAAAACAGAATAAGTAAAATTATTACCAACAGTCTCCATACAAAGCAACAGGCGCCTGTTTTCTCGCTAAGGCTGTATTGAAAATTCATGAACACAAAAAGACAGACGGGACCGGGAAAATCAAAGAAAGTCCTGCCAGGGAACCACAAACTTGACGCGGAGAGCTCATCGGCGAAGCAACTTACTCGGCACTTTCTGCTCCGGAATCGGCGTTATCATCCTCTGTCCCACTGCTTATTCGGCCGGCTCTGCGAAGCATCTTTCGAGCACATCCAGCAGGCTGTGTTTGCGCAGGCTCCCCCAGCCTTTACCAGCCACAGTGCATGGCTGCATTTCCCCTGCCAGCTCTGGGCTGGGCTAATCGGCGGCTCCAAAACTCCTTTTAACCAGCTCGCAGCCTGACGTCAGGCACCCAGTTGAAATTTACAGCTTTCCCCTTTTAGTCGCGTGAAAAACCAAACCAACACCTCGTTATGGTACATGGGTCTTCGCCGACGGGAAGCACACCCGTATGGAGGGGGGGGGGGGAAAATTTAACAATGGAACGCCTGCTTGCGAAGCCATATAACGTCTTTTCCCCACAAGAGCCGAATCCACTTCTCCGTTATGCTGCAGAAATTGAGCTTTTGCCCGCAAATTGCCAGCAGTAGATGGCAGTCGTTCCACATTAGCACGGACAAAGGAGATTAGATGCAGCAGACGGGTTTCTTCATGCTTCCAGAGTTCAGATGGGGTTAATAGGTGGTTCGGGCACTGAGGCAGACTGGCACGATACGATTCGTCCGGACCATGATAAAAGTTACAGCATTAAAAATAAGCATGCAAAGCAAATTTGTACTGGACTGAGTTAAGAAAAAACAAATCCCATAGAGGCCAATATCCCCCCCCACGACATTCTCACTCATTAAGAACACGCCGGCATATCGAAAAAGCGGGTTTCAACCGAAACCCGAGACATGTATGGAACATGTCGTTTAAGCGTATTTTATGCATTCATAGCATTGCAAAGGCAGTAGAGCAAAGTGTTAACACAGGACTCCCGTTGGCGAACAGAGTACAGACTGGTGCGACCGCCGGCCGCAGCCCTTACAGCTCCAGCGGCGGACGCTGGCCAACCAAACGCCGGACATGAAGCATTAACCACCCCGGAGATATGGAAACCAGGCAAGCAGCGAACGCATATTGCGGGATTTGGAGCACAAGTTTTAGGTAAGGCACAATGTAACGTGGAGCTCCGGAGCTCATCCCTGTCCTCTGCTGGCGTTTACCAATACATTAAGCTTTCATTATGTCTAATTAAACAGTCTTTATAAAGTACATACCGTGGGTTCCAGCGTAGACAGGCGCACAATAAAACAAAATCACGGTTAATTCATTTTATTTTCTATTTTCTACATTTAATAAGATGAAAACGAGGCCCTGTACAGTCCACTGCAGCAGTGAGTACAATAACTATGTTACAATTTGTACACATTAAAACGCGGTTCCTTCCTATCCGGTGCTTTCGAAAATGAGAACAATAAACCAAATGGAAACTGTACTCAAAAGAACCCAGTATCAAAAAGTATTTATACGTACCCTCGTTCTCTAGCCCACGCCCCCCAAAGGAAAAACAATTTACAATTCGCCCCAAAAAGAAAAAGTGGACTTAGTCCGTTGGCTAGAACCTCCTGCCGTCATTCCCTGCAAACGAACAACGAAAACCGCGTCTACTCAGATTGACACGAGACATTTACATCAAGTCTAAAAATCGGGGAGAAAAGTCTAAATAGTATTTTTCGCTTTAAACAGAAACTCACCGTTTATTCAATTCTTAGTCCCCCTTCCCCGACCGACCCAAGTTAAAAGAAGGAAAACGTTGTGCGATCAGATCTTGCACCAAAACGTATGAGGGGGGGGGGGTGTCCTACCATCTACAAAGGTGGCAGGTCGGGCAGAAGCTGAGCTCTTTTACACTGCTATTCTGCACTAGACAGTTTGCATTTTCTCATAATTAGGAAGTCACCCGTTACTGGGGGAAAGGTCAGTGTCCAGGAGGACGGAGGAACTCTGCAGGTCTCCTAGGGCAGTGTGTCCGACACTGTCCCTCACGCTACATAAGTGTAGACTTTTCGGTCCTCAGGGGTCCGTGCCAAGTACTCTCTCTCAATAAGTCCTTCGATGCGCTTCTTAATGACGACGGGACTGGGGAGGAAACGAGCTCGGAGCTGCTGGGTGACCTGGGGGGGGGAGAACACGGGATGAGATGGAGCCCTGTGGGGACAGCCATCCATACACGGGACACCCGCATCTGAAAGTCAGGGAAATCTGCACTATAAGGCTTCGGCACGAAAATAGTGAGCTCCAGAGATGGTCAACCCCACATGCCGGAACGCACACACCAGCATCACCTCACAGGGTGAAGGAGCATCCCGATCGCCTCCCTGCACAGCCATCCCCCCCTCCCCCCCCCGGCCATGTCCTCCCTAACCCTCACCTCCGCCACCAGAACATTGTGCTGCATCTTCTTTCTCGACTTCATGATGCGGACGATGGCAGCCTCGATCTCATGTTTCCGATCATCGTCCACCTTCTGCCGTGTCTCCTTCCTCTCAGGGTCTGACTCCCCCTGCTTGGCGACGACTGGAGGGATGAAACAGGGAGGGGGGGGGGGGGGGAATGACGGTTGGAATGAGGCCCAAGCCCCCAAAAGGATTAAGTTTGGGGGGCCAAGTGAAAAAACGGGGGGACATTGGGGGGTGGGGGAACAAAA
>JABFDZ020000132.1:489562-500701 GCA_019775955.2 Pollimyrus isidori | reverse complement strand
CCCCCCCCCCCCCGCCGGGCGGCCCTGTTGTGGCGGGGGCGGCCGCCGCGGGGGGGGGGGGGGGGCGCGCCCCCAGGTATAAAAGAAGAAGAGGGAAGAAATGGAGCTAAATTTACAACACTGCCAGGGGTTGTAAATAGCATAGCATTAGCAGAGGGTAGCATGGCACAGCTCACCGGTCAGTATGGCCCTGCAATAGAAAAAACAGCATAGCATAGCGTAGCATTAGCAGAGGGCAGCATGGCGCAACTCACTGGTCAGTATGGCCCTGCACTAGAGAAAGCAGCTAGCATAGCATAGCGTAGCGTAGCATTAGCAGAGGGCAGCATGGCGCTGCTCACTGGTCAGTATGGCCCTGCACTAGAGAAAGCAGCTAGCATAGCATAGCGTAGCATTAGCAGAGGGCAGCGTGGCGCCGCTCACTGGTGAGTATGGTCCGCCTCTTGCACTGCTCCTCCACTTCACCGTGCTTCTTCCCCGACAACGTGAAGGGCGTCTCGAACACAAACCGCTTGATGTTGTGGTGCCGCTCAAAGTCAGTCTTCTTCTCCTGCAGCTCCTTCTCATCGAAGTACGGCGTGACGTAGGTCACCTGGATGTATGCGTACTTCGGGTCCAGATCTTTGGGGTTCACCTGGGGCATGCAAAATGTGATTAATACTTCTGCTTTGCATTCCTCACGAATGGACAAGTCACACTTATTTCAAAGGAAGTTGGAGGATAAGCGAGGGAGCCGTTCACCAGAGCTCTTGCACGCTCACCTTATTGGAGTCCTGTATCATCTTCACGTTGTCGGCCCCAAACTTGTCAGAGTAAAGCTTCAGCAGTCTCTGCGAGATCTCTGACAGTGCCGTCAGCTTGGGCTCCTTGTAAATAAACTCTTGTTTATCCTCTTCCTCAAAGAAGCCCTGAAGGAGAGCGGGTACTGTCTGTTACTTCGGGCACCTGCAGGGCATGGCGTAACGTCCTGTGTCTATGAGAAGACACCCGTCTGACATGTGACAAACAGTACAGACATTCCAAAGAAATACAATGTGAGGGAAAGATACGTGGATATGTTTTCCTTGCATTTAAAGAACGCGGTGAAGTACACTAATGTAAAAAAAATGCTGCCACCCAACGGCATCTAAAGAAGCTGCTTTTTAAAGGTCTAAAAATGAAAAAAATCGGAATGAATTTTGCGCGAAGACGACAAATTGCAAGGTCTGCTTAATCGGAAATGTAAAAGCTTAAAGCATAATGAAGTGTACCGGAACAGTTTTAACATAAGCATTTATTAACGTTCATAATCCTTATGCGCGTATACTATTACGATACTGTTGTATTGTTATACATCCCGCAGCCAAACACTGCTCATAGCAGGTCTTTGTCAGAACGATAAAATTAGTCAGCAATCACTGCCATCAACAGCGCGAACGATTTATATAAAGCCGAAGACTCCAGGATAACCGCAGACCACGTTCATGAGGCCACGGCGCTCCTATGCATAACTGAGTGCAAGTAATGGGAATTAACCGCTTGACCTCTCTCTAAAAACAAACACACACTGTACGCCTTTGTGCTGCTTAATGTGGGACGGACACTAAGCAAGAAACAGGAGACTGGTGCAATAACAGAGGTCCGGCTCCGCGGGATCCAGTTTAATTAAAGCTGCCTATCGATCCGGGAAGAGCAGCCAGACCACCGTTTTCCCCAGGCCAAATGCAGCCATCATCAACGCCCATGTCGCTAAAACACGCCTGCTTCCAATCCAGTGGGTTAGCGTGTCCCTGTAGGGGTGATGTGGGCTCCTGTGTCTATTTCAATTTAACATTCAGAGCTTGCACTTAGTTTAATGCACATATGCACATATTAATGCATATGTGATTTTCTGCAGTGAAAGCGTTACCTAAGTAAAGATACCGCGATTCAGCTTGTTAGAAATGCACTCAGCCGAAAAAAGGTTAAGTGCTCAGTAGAGAAGTTATGTTAATAAAGAAGCAGACGCTTTGAATGTTGATAATAATAACAGTCAGTCTAATTAGGACACCGATTTGTGTTGACAGAATAAAATATTTAATCGAGTCTATAGAAAGCTGTGGATTAAACGCAGGGCTCTTTCGGGGGCAAAGCAGTATGGAGGTGTTTGGCAGTATACATATTATGCACTAATGCCGCATATATATGTATACACGCACGCACACAGACTGACGGACGAAAAACACTAACTCACATCGTAAGTTAGGGGAGGTACGATAGCAGAAAAAGCAGCGAGAGTGCATAGAGGCAAAAATGAAAAATACAGAAAGGAAAAAAAACTTACCGCAGCCTTGATACAGACGGACAAAAGAAAGAGAAGATGACAGATAACCGAATTAACGAAGCGGATCATAAGGACAGAAGCACTGACCCAGCTCGTGATAGCTCACTGTTTTCTGTGTCTAGGCAAACTTGGCATTTACAGATTACAACTAAGTGATTAAGTTAAGGAGATATTACAGAATCACTGTCAATATACTGTAGGCCTACTTACACTGGTGGTATCTCGAATGGCTACGCGTACTCAACACATTTTCGACACGAATACACTGCTTTTCTAATACAATTGCTTCACTTTGACGCACTGAAAGACACTCCCCTGCGGAATGGCGGCTGGTTCAAGAGGAGATAAAACATCTTAAATTTACGGAACGTTAATGTATCACCACAATCAGCATCGGTTAGCTGTTTCACCGGAAGAAATTTTGCAACCGAAGGAAAGCAGATCATTTCCAAAACGATGAAGCGGTGGGCTGAGTGTTTCCACCGTGGATGGACGGTGGAAATGAAGCCAACAGAGAGACCTGCATCAGAGCATCTACAGTAGATCTCAAATGACCCAGAAGCAGCCACAAAACGGAATCGTCTCAGAATGATTGCGAAAGCCATGTATTTATAGTTACCAGAAATCTTTCCTTTGTGATTCAGGAAATAAAGGGAAATCACGAATGCACAAATTTGTATATTTTCCCCTCACATCATGAAAACAAATCAAGTTCCCCAGCCTTGATATAGATGAGATTCACAAACTCGAAGAAGAGATATGTAGCCTATCCTACCATCCACCCACAGAGGACGAACAAACACGCACAAACCTTATCCTGTTTAAGACGGCAACATTTCCCTGTCAAATGTTATGTACTACAGTTACTAAATAAAACACACATAACCAGATTTTTCCACAAGACGAACATGCATCAGGTCTTATGCTTTGTCCAAAATGACACGTTACTGTTGCCCGTACCTGTGATTTCTCAGCGTTATACATTATCACATTATCTTCCACACAATCGAGTTTGCAAGTAGCTTCAATTTATTACTACACATGATTAATGAACCTCCGAACTCTTTCATTACGTTGAAATCCCTGCGTAATTACCACAAACGGTAAATATAAAGGGTGCGCCTCGATTACAGAAAAGTGAAACCTACATTAACAGGGTTTTGTCGTGATTTCATGTCGTGATTAGGGTTAAGCGCTCACCTGGCCGTAGAAAGCCACGCGGTAGTACCGTCCGAAGAGGCGCTTCTCCGAATTCACCACCTCCGTGACTTTCTGGTAGGAGCGGTGGATGTCGTAGTACAGTTCCGAGAGCCGCTGCGAAGCAGACAAACGGGAGCGGAACTCAGGAAAGGCACCCCCGCATACGTATGTCAGTAAATAACTGTCCGGTAAGGACTGTACCTTAAAGCACGAGCATTATGGATCAATTAAGAGGTACCTAAGAACCATGTGTTTACAACTCCGGGAGAGTTATATAGGTATTTTATGTGTTTGACCTGGTTTATTGTTTTCCAGAGATCGATGGTACCTTGAAGTCCCGCCTCTTCTCGAAGACGGCAATCATGGGTTTGTGGACAGCAGCGATGAGCTCGTGCCTCTCAGACTTCCACAGGTAATCCACACACATCACCAGCTGTTCCACCAGTGTGTCCTGGGTGTGAGTCATAGAGAGAATTTTCTGTTAAATATAATTTTAACAAGTCTTCAAGCTTCTCCTTTGACATGCAGGTTGCTGCCCTCTCCCTTTCCCAAGCCAACCCCCCAGGGCGTGTGCGGTACCTCACTGTAGGGCGTGTCCTGCATCCCCGTGTCTTCCTTCATCGCACCCTCCTCTTGCACGTTGGGCGTGATGCACATGAAGGCCGCCCAGCCCATGGAGAATGATGCTGAGGCAGCAGGCAGATCAGAGGTCAGGGGTCAGAGGTCGCAATGGGGTCTTTAAGCCACGAGAATGTGAAGATCTGTCTCTATCCTACCCCGGGTCGCAACCCCCCCCCGGAGAAGGCTCCAACTGCAGATGCCTGTAGAGTGGAGCTCCACTGGAAATACGTCACCTCAACTCTGTGTTACAGCGAATAAACACTAACCCTAACCTTAATCCTAACCCTAACCTTAACCCTAACCTTAATCCTAACCCTAACCGGTGCTCCACTTTACTCCCTTAAAGATCATGTGCTTCCTGTGGAGCTCCACTCTACAGGCATCTGCAGCTGGACCCTCTTGACCCACCCCCCGCTCAAGGCCGTCTAATGACATGTTTCGCAACCCAATCTTCGGGGACCCCCTGATGGCCCATGTTTTGCTCCCCCCAGCACCTCCACAGACAGCCTGGTCAGTATGGGAGACACTGACCTAAAGCACCAGCTGTGTGGTCTGAATGTGGAGATGTTATGGGATTACAGGATAGACGCAAATGGGCACCCTTGCACGCACACACACGGGCATGCCCACGCACACACACGGGCATGGTGATGCGTTTCCCACAATAACAACTCCACTGTAATGGTCTTGCATACGTACAGCAGACAGCGGGCTGCACTGTTCGAAAAATATGCTGCATCACAACAGCACCACATGACCTATGACGTCACCACTGGAGGTTGTGCCTTCCCACAAACCCATTCGCTTTTACTCCTGGAAAATGAGATGAAGTATTTGGCTCATGGGTACAAGAACACCGAACGAAACACTCAGCAAATATTGGGTTACAGATGCCTTCTCTCTGTGACAGTGCCCCCTGCTGGCCAGAGTACACTATGCCCCACTCCTCGAACCCTGAGCTGGTGTCTGCATGAAGGCGACTGATGAGGGAACTCACTTTCTCCTTCTCGGGATGTTAGTAAGGGGCTAGAGTTAATAACATTTGCATCCTCTGTGAACACACTGGATCCCCTGGTGCTGTCTGCCCTCCAGTAACCTGTGTCGAGGCAGGGAGTGCAACAATGTAAACCCGCGCGTTTAAACGCGGTCTGCTTCGTGAAGCAGCCAATCAGCTTCCAGCATGCTCCACTGAGACGACGGTGACAGGGGTGCGGGCAGGCGGCCAGCCGAACTTACAACAGCAAGCACATGCAAAGGTGGCTGCATAGAGCTCGGGTGACAGAATCAACCTTCGGCTGTGAAATGGGTGCAGGAGGGTGTCTGTGTGAGGGGGACACCCCCGGTGCCCGGTGACCCCCCTTCCCCCACACACAGAGCCCCTGTGTGACTTGCTGTTACTGTCAAAGAAGGCAGGAGAGTGTCAGCCAATGGGCTCACCAGGCCCAGATGCTCAGCTACGAAGGCCACGCCCCCCCTCCCACTACCCATAGTGAGCTGGCAGGCATGGAGGCTTCCTGTGGGTCTTGGGAAGCGGAGAAGCACTCACCCCTCCTCTTCAGGTACTCCGCGATCAGAGCGGCGATGTGGATGTAGCACATGGCAGCCTGTGGAACCGCCGAGGCAGAGGGAAGGACAGAAAGAAGAGTTACTGCGCGATATTATCCCCACTGACCACGACACGGGGCCCTGGAGATTATCCCCAACCCAGTGAGACTAGAGTACAGAAATGCCATTGCATAGACCTTACTTGGAGCTGTCCCTGAGAGACTGTATCACATAGTAGATATTCTTGGGGATAAAATCACTGCATTTCACAAACTCTCCATAACCATCCACAATTCCGATACCACAGTGTCCAGTAAGAAAGACTGACTTCCATCTGGGGCCCCACTAATCCCCAAGTTTGGACCCATTTGGCACCCACCTCGGAGAGGTCCCTGTTACGGACGTGGATCTTGGCCATGCTCTCCAGCCAAGTTCTCCGTAACTCCGGCGTGCTGGCGTAGGAGTTGGCCAAGCTATACTGCAGGTCCACCAGCATCTCGGGGTCCTTCTCGTGCTCCTTCATCTGTGACGTGGCCATGAGAACCGTCCGGATGCGCTTGGTCAGGTCCTTCACCTCCGCCGGGAACGCCGTGCTCTGGACAGCAGGGACATGGCATGACATCAGCCGGCTGGTCACATGGGGACCTTCACCTTCGGCCCATGTACAGGAACCGAGGGCCAGATTAAGCTATGGGCTCCACTACGTGGGCTGGGCGCTCACTTTCAGGGGCGAGTCCCCGTTGGCAAAATTGTTGATGATGGCAAGGGACTGCTGGAAGCGGGAGCCTCCAATCCCGGCGTCGGCGATCAGCTGACTCACGGCCTTGATGAGCTACAGACAACAGCGAGGCACGGGAAGAGGACAAGGCATGAGTCATGTGACCATATGCTGTGGCGGACGGCGAGCAATGTTTTCAGTGACGAGCTTATCTGCCTCTAAGCTATGTCCAGATGAAGAGCAGTAGGAAAGGGGCTGGGGATGCTGAAGCATAGAGCAGACTTTCGCAACAGGCCTGTTGCCCCCTAGAGGAGCCCACCTGCAGGTGCGAGCGCACGATGGACTTCCCCTTAGTGAAGTCGAAGTTCTTGCGCATGAAGAAGTAGAGCAGGGCTGAGGCCTCCACTTGCGTTGAACTGGAGCGGTGATTGCAGCACTTCAGGATCTCGTAGCACAGCTGGCTGCACATGTCGGCTCGGCCCTGGAAGAACGCCGAGGGGAACTGGGGGGGGGGGGAGGGTTACAGCTGTACTAATGACCAAGGGTTTCAATCAAGGCCAAAGAGCTTCACAAAGCTAAGAGAACTAAATAGTCTGTTTTAAGGGAAACCATCATACAGTACTCATAGTGAGTACTCAAGTTTAATGGGGTCACATGAGGTCACTGCTACTTGCATTAAAAAAAAAAAAAAAAAAATGCATTAAAAGAATTGCCCTGCTCAGTGAGTGACGGTCTGTGGAGGGGAGGCTGGACTAGGGGACATCCCTCAGAGTGTAGTGGGCACCAGACAATCCGGCGTCGGACCAACCTTGTCGATGAAGAGGCGGAGGGCAGCGAAGACATGCCGCAGTGTGGTGGAGGACTGGTTGATCTGGAAGAAGAGCAAGTACGTGTCGAAGACCTTCTTCATCAGGGAGTTCTGGCCATCCTCATGCTGCAGCTGTTTCTGTTGGGGGAGGGGGGTGGGGCACAAGATGGCCAACTGAACACAGAGCTCCGATCCCTGACCCCCCCCTTTAACATTAACCTGAAATGTGCATCAATAACAGCCAGGAGGACGTTTCAGCTCTGGCTCTTTGACTGTTTTATGGCGGATGATGGATTTATGGTGCCTAAAAATACGACGCTGATTAAATCCTGGGCACCTTGCCTTGTGCTGATATTGAGAATAGTTGCTGACACTATCGCAGCATAGAATGCGTGAGACCAGCAGGTGGCAGCAGAGTCCAGGGGCAGCTTCCCTCACAACGCATCATTGTCTTACGACATTTCAGTGTGTCAGTGTCTCACGGCTGAGGGGTGATTAATGCAGATCCAGTGCTCAGGAGATGCTAAGCAAACTGCCTGTGTCCTCAGCGATGAGGACGGGTAACGTCGAGCCCTGTGCCCCACTGAGGAAGATGGCCGTCTCCACGCAGCCATTTTGCTGACCTTGTGGTGCCGGACGAAGAGGCCCAGCACGTCCAGCACGGTGAGCCCCACCTCCGTCGACAGGTTGGCTTCGATGTCCGTGGGACTCGCGGCATCTCCGTCTCCAACATTGCCGTCTGCAGAGACAGACAGGGAGCCGTTTCGGGAAAAGGCTGCCTTAACGTCCGCCAAACGTCCGCTGTCGTGGTTACTAACCAGCGGGGTGAAGTAATACAGTCGACCTTTCTGCATCGCAAGCCCCCTCGTGGTGTTGATGGATCATGGGCTTGACATAAGAAATTTTAGTTTTAAAAGAAGTTTTTGGGAATTTTTCCGAGGTCTGCAAAAGCCGCGGAGGACACATGAAGGCCAACAGACGACGCGCAAAAAATGATCAACTCCTAAATACGTAAAATATTTGTACGGCGCCCAATGTGGAGGACGCTTGTTTATGGTAGCCCCCCATGTCATCTCTCCCAGTGATCTTTGTATCCTGCATTTTTTTCTATATTTTCTCTTTACTCTGATCACACGCATGCTTTGCTCCCCAAGGGTACCACAAAATTAGATGTGGCTTTTCCAGACTGCGAGGAGCCTGCGTCCCTGACCCCTGCGATGCGGAAGGGTCGACTGCGCTTTAAAACAGTGCCGATGGGAATATCAGGAAGGTGGATGGCGGGGGGCTCGCACTAGAGGTGGTGCTGCTCTCCATCATCTGCAGGAGTTTGGGGTTGGCCAAGGCGTTCTTGCCACGGATGATGGGCATGGTCTGTGAGCGGGCATGCCGGTGCCCATCCTGGCCCGCGTGCATCCTGGGAAAGGGAGCGGGCAGGGGTTAGGGAGAGGGCAGTGGGGGACATGTGCTTCTTAGACACACAATACTTTTGTGAACATCAGTGGTATCTTTGGTGAAGAAAAATTAAAAGTGAAAGTTATTGATTCAAGTAGTTGCTTCATCGCCAATCAGGCCAGAAGCACATGGGGCAGGGGTGTGTGTTTGTGTGACTGTGTCGCTGGAAAGGGGGTGACACAGATCTTCTGTGCAGCATTCTATACGGTGACATTAAAGATGGCAGGCGCAATGGGACAGGGCCAGGAATGATCACTTGCCACAGACTTTACTGGGTGTGAGTATATGACCCTAACAATAGTAAATATTACACTCATGTCAGGCAAAGGGTGCATCTGTAATGAAGCAGAGAGAAACTGGACTCAAGCTGGATGATCTGAATATTGAACTTTTTTCAGCAAAATTATTAAACCTGTCATGGGGTTTAAACACTAAAGCACCTCCCACATCAGCTTCCCTCATTCTTTAGCTTTGTGCTCACAGTTATAATTTGGCTCAAATACACCACAACTATTTTGGCCTGTTTGTCTGCGGCTTGGGCGCAGCGGCGCCCCCGGGTGGTGAGTGCTTACCATTGCGGGAGAAGGCCAGTGGATTGGGTAGAATTGCTAGAGCCCTTCAGGGTGCCATTGTTCTGGGTAGCCTGTGCCAGCTTCACTGCCGCGGCCAGCTTCCTATTCACACGGCAAGGACAGGCGTGTCAGTGAGGGCCAGCGTGTCTGTGCACGCGTGTGCGTGTCTGTCCGGGTCACAGCGGCCAGGTTACTTGTGTGAGTTAGAGCCAATTTAATCACCATAATGGAACAAACAAAACAAGTCATGGTTCAGGACGATGCCCATGTGACGATGCCCACACGCACGACAGCCCCTGTCATGTGACCCGAGGTGGGGTGTGGAGGGCGCTTATGAGTGGAGAAGAAGGGACCACATAAATGGAATGACGTGAGCAGGAACGGTGACAACATCAAACAGCCAAGAGGCAACTTTCAACTATTTAGACGTCCATCAAATTTGTGCTTCTCTGAGTAAATGCAATAAGTTGCCCGTGACCCTGGAATAAGAGCGAGTCGTCGTTTCAGCACGAACCACAGACCACACAGCAGCAAACATGGCACGCGAACCCCGAGCCTCTCATTACAGATGCGGGTTGCAGCCCAGCCGCCGCCGCGTCTGCTAGGGGAATGGATCTGTTTACCTCTGGTGCCTGAATCCAGGGGCCTCATTAGTGTAACAAAGGATGATGTACAGTTACTCAAACTGAAGGATATGTGGAATCATTTAATTAAGGGGACCAGAGATCCGCGCACGCATACGCACACACACTCCTGTTTCTGTTTAATAAAAGGATCCGTTCTCAGGCTCTAACAGAAAATGGCGGGTCTTTACAACCCACAGCCCACCCCTGGTCCGGACTGGCAGCAGCCTGAGCTGTCTAGGGTTCTGATTCTGAAAAGGCCCTGATCACTAATGCTAGCTTGACCAGGATGGAGGGAATATCTGGCAGCTCCGTCAAGGTCTCAGAGACTCTGGCCACCAGTAAGATCCCACCCATACTCAGTCCCCTCTCCAATGGGGGGGGGGGGGCAGAGCTCTGTGCTGTTTGTACATCCCTCCTAACAGCAGTATGCAGCATGGTTTTATGATCCGCACCCCCTAGACATTATTTCTGGGCATGCCGGTTCCACGCGACCATGTCCAGAGGGCATAACACAGCCCCCCCCCAGCCTCTCGCTGTCAAACACGGACCTGGAGCCCCCACCTCCCTCCTCCTCACCTGGCGATGAGCCTCTTTCCCAGAAACCGGAAGTGCTGAAGGCAGAGACTGCATGGGGACAGGAAGGGACACTGGGTTAGGGCAACATCCATGCAGCCCATCAGCTGTTAGGACGAGCTCATCAACAGCCGCTCTCACTCTGTCAACGTTTCTGAACTCCTCTGACGATGATGCAGGCGATAATATAAATAACACTAACAGCACTTGAGGACACTTAACAACGGAGGCAAACAAAAATGAACATGAAGAAAGCTAAACATTTCCAGTGATCTCTCTCTACATCCAGTCACATTCTATATCAGCAAGTTTGGTCTGCGGTGATTCAGACATTAAAGGCGATTGACTATCCCCTCGTCCATGTTATGGGGGGTATTGGCAGGATGGGTGATTCACATGCGACACTCTACCACAGGATACTCACTCTAATAAGTTGAAGAAGTCAGAGATTTCCTGATGTATTGCCCGGTGCCAGTAGGAGACCAGGACATCTGTCAAGTATGAGAAGAACAGGTGTGATGGCAGATCCTCCATGCTTTTATTATTTACTTATTTTCACAGAGACCACTTCCTGAGGTGGATGTGGGGGCTGCAGCACACGCCACGTGGACACGGGGGGGGGGGGGGGGGGCGCTCACCCACGGACACAATAATCATGATTTGAACGAAAAAAAAAAAAAGGCGGCGAGTTTCGGCCTGTTCCAGCTTTTCGAAGCGCGCCA
>JABFDZ020000132.1:368060-385237 GCA_019775955.2 Pollimyrus isidori | reverse complement strand
GTATATAATATTCGCCCCCCCCCCCCCCCCACCCCCCTAAGTGCTGTGCTGCAGATGGCCAATGAAAGGGTATCTGTGAATTGCCACCACTTTGGGACCCTGGAGCAGCATCGCTCCAGTCGGCCGAGGCCCGCGCCAAAGCAACTGTGGCGGGACCGTTTCTGTCAGAGGCCGCGACGCTTCAAAGAAACTCGCCTGTTGGAATGGCATCCGCAGCGCTCCCACGTTGACATATGGCGCTACGCGACAGGCTTCAAACTGACTCGCCGCGCCGATGAGTACCCCTGAATAAAGAAGAGGTTCGTGTTCAAAATATGCTTGTAAAGGCTACTGTAAACATGGCAGCTGTGTGTCGATGTCGGAAGTCGTAACCTTGACAAACTCACTGGTATTTAACATTTCTATATAACTTTTCATTTTTTACATTTTTAAACTTGTAATTATACGCGTAGTTAGAAAATGACGGTTTCAAAATGCCTTGCAGCAAACTTCTCCAGAAAACGTATTATTATTATTAATTATTATTATTATTATTATTATTTAGCTGGTTGACAAAATAAAAACACGCACCTTTGTGTAATTGATTCTCCTGCTTTCTGCATTTGGCCCGCCGGTTTTGAAACCAAACCTACAGGGAAAAAAATTAATTTGTGACAGAGACTGGCAGCTGCTTGTGAGGGCATGTGTAATTCCTCTCAAAATGACAAGGACAGAAACAAAAAACAGTATCCCATTAGACCTCTGGAATATTAACGGAGCGTAACCTCTGATTTCAATTAACAATTTTACAACACGGAAACAAAATTAGCGGGCGTCAAAATCAGTGGAAATGAGACCACGAAACAAAATCAGTAAATGAATATATAACGACCAAGAAAGAAAACACGCTTGATCGAAATTTGCAGACTAAATTGTAGCATAATAAATTACCGGCCCAGCACAGGTTTCATCTTTCTATAGATTACCGTCCCAGAAGAACAAAATTGACTCTCTGATATCGAATACCAGCATGTGATTACATCTGTGGACATCTGAGCAATGTGATCTGAGATGAACGCGCTCATTAGACGCCAGTAAAATTAATTACCTTTATCGGCAAGAAAATTTATGTCGCTGGAGCTTTTAAAGCCTTACGGTTTGGTTTAATTACTGTCATAACAAGCTGAGTACAAAGCAATTTCCAAGATAACTGTTTCTCTCTACTTCTGCGGTTAAACCCGTTGTTTTTGTAACGAATATCTGGGTAGGGAGATTAGGCGTCTCATTACTATGATAATCTACTTTGAATCCCCCGTAAAGCGCTGATGAATTAACCAAGAAAAATCTGTATCTGTTTTGTTTTACGTCGTTTTCGAAAACAATATCAAGTACCTGATTATTTCGATGCAAACCAATCTTCGGATTGATGTTTCGTTTAGCAGGGCCATATAGTGATAACAATAAGATTGATGTGTTCTAAATGAGAGAAATAATTCTTAATTCTCTCTTAACCTTGTATATACTTTATTTTGTCGTCTTTAAGGTCGGCTCCATGACTTAGCATCCCTGGCATTTTAATCCGAAAATTATCCCTTTTATTATTATTGAACATGGACAGAACATCATATCTTTATTGGGCTAAAGTGATACATAATTTATGTAAATCCTAGAGCCCGGCCCTTGTAGTCCCCCTGCTTATAACACAATAAGCTTTGGTAAAATTCCAGCCAGCGTAGAGCGCAGCTACAGAACGCTTCGTTAACTTTTTTATGGACACACTGGATGCACGAGTTTTTACCGTCGCCAGAATATTTATTAACGAGAAATTCTGTGTCGTGCAAAGAAATACGAACTCGCGCCATTGCCCTGTGCTGAAGCCGAGGACACGGAAGAGGAGAGCTTGAAATGAGATATTATGGGAATTGATAAATCACATCAAAACCCGTGTCTATGTTCATTGTCTTTGCCCGGCACAGTTGTCCTTCTCTTGTTACACATAAATTGTATCCCTCACAAAGTCGGCTTATTGAATTTCTGCGCAGACGGCCCGGTTAAAAAATGCGTAGATATAGCCACTGGTAACAATACTATAATAAAGTATCGCTGTGAAAACGAAAATGCGTTATAATTACGTAATTATATTATATTGTATTATATTATAGTATTTCCTGCCCTTCGCATACAATTTGTATAAAAAAATAATTTGTGAGACAATTTTCTGATTGTTTCCCTCGATTTAATAATGACGTGAGAAGTAACGGGGTGTATGTCGCCAATAATTAACTTATTTATGTGGATCCTTTGTTACTTTAAATTAATATGTTATAATGTTGCATATACTGTGTTCAACCAATAACAATGTGCAGGCTGAAATCCCTTTAACTTTAAGATCCTTGAATACAATCAAGAACAAGCACGACGTTAAATTAACCGAACACAGATCAGTATGCTGCTTTGTACAGAGATTCAGATTTTATTCGAGCTAACCTTTGGGAAAAAATATCGGAAATGTATTGATAAAAATGTGTGCACCTTGTCGTCAAACTTAGATTCGTATCCATCGCGACTGACGTAAAAATATTAATGACAACGTACTCTTTACGCCGGTAGCAAATCCCAGGACGTCACGTAAAGCCGCTTACTTGCACTCGCGCTTCAGAGAGTCCCAGCCTTTGACTCAGCTCCTCTCGCATGAAGGCGTCTGGGTAATGGGTCTCATCGAATAGCCGCTCCAGTTCGTTCAGTTGCTCCAGAGTAAAGTTAGTCCGACTTCTCCTCTGTTTGATCTTGGTCTGTGTCTCGTCCTCCATCGGCTTGGAGTCTTCCTTTCGTTCTTTCATATCCGTGTTACCTTGGTGGGGAATGAAATTGGAAATAAATAAATAAAACGGATAGATAGATAGATAGATAGATAGATAGATAGATAGATAGATAGATAGATAGATAGATAGATAATTGTTGCTGAATGTCAAGGCCTCGGTTGAAATCCTGTGCTCGCAGAGACAGGCAACGCAGCGCGATCTAACAAAATCTATCTAGGATTTTGCTGTAGCTTGGCATCAATATTAGCTGCGGATATTTTGTATTCCGAGACACAGGGTTTAAATAATTAACTCCTGATAAATATGCATGGAGGGTCTCGCTACTGGAGGACCTAGACAAGCCTGTGATCATTCGGAATTTGCTTTAGCTTCGAGTGAGGATGAATATGCACCCATTGCCCTTTAATGTGGATGTCCACGAAGATGACAATAATTAAAACTAGCTGTTTTTTACGAAATACAGAACGTAAGTTTGTTCCCGACGAACAAAAGTCAATAGGTTAATTTTCATTTTCACATTTGGTTACTATTAAAATATTTAAGTTACATCGGACCTAAGCGAACGTAAGGACTATTTACACGTATTGTCGTTTTGATTGAGACACGAGTACATTAATAGACATATTTCATTAGGTAACTCGCATCGTTTTTCATCACAACAATTTCAACGACACGCATTTTATTAATTAATTTTTCGACGTAAATTATCATCTTTGAAATAATTAACATGTTTATTCTCCACATCCTTGGCATAACAGACTTTTTGGAATATAATTGAATTAAAATGATCTGATAGCTATTACACCTGTTTCTGTGTTCCTCGAACCAAAGACACGCTATGGTGTGTAATTTTGCTTGCTAGCACTCTTATTTGTCACTTGAAATATTAAGTATGAATACCATACAAGTCAATAGTTATCCATCAGTAATTCTTGCTCTCGACATTAATTCTTTACATCCGACGATTAAATATCTACAATCTTGCGAACGAACACGCAAATACAGCGTACATTTTCTATTATCAAAAAAACAATTACTGGCTACTTTTAAATGTATATTTGTCAGCAGGGCCTAATAAAGGCAATTCGGCCCGAAAACTATGAACCTCAATATTTTAGACAAATTAACTTATTCGTACATTATATATTATTCATTTAACATATATTTATCCCGCATTATAAACAGGCGGCAGTTATTTGAGTATTTTCTTCTCAAGTGAAAATTTGAAAATATTGTCTATTATGTATAACGGTTTTATACATTGCCCGTTTAGATTTAATTAATTTGGTGAGTCCTGTCACTACTCAGAAATAAGCAGAGTACAAACACTTATATATATTTTAAAAGTGTGCTGCGTAAATTCTGTGTAATAAATCATGCAACTTTTCGAGTATTTGAACGATTGACGCTTTCCCAAAACGTTCACGTAGGATCCGTATTACTATTACGTAGCATGTATACTGCTTAGCCTTACCGTTTGCGATAGCTAGAAATTTAAAAGATTGTTATGATTTTTCCTAGCAAAAAGATGGACACGAAATATCTGTTGTCCATAACAACGGTCAAGGTTAAATGCCCGTCAGAGCGAGCAGGTATTTACCGTCAAGGAGTTTTGGGCTGCCCGTATCCCTGGTCCTCTCTGGCCCAAGCATGTCCTGCTCTCTGCCGGGCGATCGCGCACTTCCTCGGGCAATAGCGTTCACCTCCTCGCGATTCGGCTCAGCGGAGATCGCTTCCCTGCCTCGCACCGATCCGGTCTCCAGCACCTCCCTGTACGTTATCACCTCCTTCTTTTCCTTTACTTTCTGATCAAAAGACTTAGACACAAAGGCGGTGAGTTCTTCCATCACTGCTCCAAAAATCTTCCCTTCTCGTTCTCACTCTCTCTTTTTCTCAGTTCAGCAACAGCCTAAGATAAGACATCAATAGTGCTTCTTTTCGTCGACCTAAATACGGGGTGATGTTGATGCCAAATCTCGTGCTTAACTAAATGTATATGATCTCGGCCAATTCTTCTTGCTGCGGAGTTGAGACCGGCTGGAGCTCCGCTATTGAAGTCACACTATTTATACTTTGCGATGCCTGCCCCTTGATCCGTGCAAATTACCTCCCCTCAGGAAGCCAGGATGAGCCCCTTTCGTTCTCGACACACCAACAGGGTGGAAAAAAACATTATCAGCCCTTCAGATTTCAGATCATTCCTACTAGGCTGCTATTGGCCATTAATCCAAGATTGACAAGAAGGACTAATTAATTTAATTAAGCGTGGATTCGCTGCTATTGTCCTTAGTTTTTTAAACACCAGGGAGATGGGCCGGATCTCCGCAGGGGTGTGGCCAAAACTGAAAATGACAAGCTCGGCCAGAAGGGAACACGCGGAAAAGCAGCGTCCTCTAAATCTCTGTGATCTGGAAAAAAGACAGCGACAGTGATACGGAAAGGTAAAGAAGGTATAGCGGCGACGAATTATTCGGACCTGACACAAAATGTGCATTCGCGTCAATGGCAACGAAGCAATGGGATTTGACAGTTACTAATTTCTTTTTAAAGATAAGAATTGTGTTTAATTGAGCTTTAACTGGGAGACGTGCGAACCATGCATTTAAAGCTAAACACAACTGCTTCACAGTGTTATTAGAAGGCAGACGGATAATTAACGGGCCATTTTAAGAGTTTAATATTTTAATCGTATAAATAAACCTGAAACATGCTAATTTATACTTATTTAAATGAATTTGTACCAATTACAGTTAGGCTACGTAAAAAATGAAATAATAAAGGTTTGTGCTGTATAACTGCAAGGAATGTTATTGTTCACACTAATATAATAAATGTTATTGATATTAAAATTAACTACCTAGTTAACTTGTAATTATGACGTGTTTTATTATTGCGTGTTATATCAATCGTTTGAAGAATATTCACAATTAAGTAGCATCATAGTCATTAGCACTTTCACTAGATTTTAATGACACTATTCAAACTGTCCATTAATTCATTTTAGCTTAAATAAGGTTTTGTCCACAAAGTCACGTTGGTGAGAGTCAATGAAACATTTTTTTTGTGCAGTCAGACTTTTGCAGCCTTTGCAAGAAAGGAAACGGCGGAATAGCGGCGCAATCGAAGTGTATTAACGGGGCGCCGCTGGGGTTATTAATTGCTGTTTTTTAAACTGTGTGCTATAATAATCACACATCTGAAAAATAAATAAATAATAGTGCTCCGGTGCATGGTGACTGAATTGCCGCAGGGACGCAGAAAATTAGCCTGCAAAGACGGAGTATGTCATGAAACGCGATGCGAGAGAATATGAAATTATTTGTAACGGTGAGACAAAATTAAAAGCGGTTATTCATAATCTATATATTAAGTAGGCCTATTAGGTGCACGCACGTCTTTTAAACAACTCCACTAATTAATTATTTACCACGAGGATTATTTTGAAACAGAAACATTAATTAACCTGCAATTATATTTCTCAACGATTTATAGTGTTATTTTTGTCGAATACAGAGCCACGACTTGCTTTTCATTCAGTTATGAAATCTCTATTTGCGTGTCTTCATACAGAAATAAACCTAAAAACTAAATTTGCACACATCGCGAAAAAGTTTTGTTTGAATTTGTGATCATGTTTTTAGAATCTTTTTTATCCAACTTAAATTTCTTAATAAAAGTGGGGACCGGAACCGTGTAATTGCAAAATTATTTTATTAACAGAGGTGATTATAAAGAAATATTCAGATAGAATAATTTATTGTCGCATTTCATTAAACGGAATTTGTCATTGACCCTGAATGACAAGTTCATAGATTTTTGTTAATTTCTTTCTGTATGTTAGACACAAGTTGTTAGACACAAAACAAAAAACCGTTGTAGTTAAAACCCATACTTTATAGGTTATTATACATATATAATCTACCCGTGATTAGTGTGTAAGAAATGTACATTTTAAGTAATATTGGAATAATGAAAATCACACAATCTGTCCCTGGGTTTTCGTTTAACATTGATTAAAAGGTTTGTTTCATTCTTTACACTGCATCTATTTTTATCTGTTTCAATTTCCATCATAAATACTTTTCAGCGCGAAACCCAAAGTAACACATTTTATTCCTCAATTATAGTTGAGGAGCAACAGCAGGACGCTTTGATGAAACCAGGGCTGTAATTACAACAAAACAAAAGAACCGCAAAATAGAAACGAGTATCTTTTTACACGACTAACATGTTAAGGATTTTTGAATTAGACCTTGAGTGTTTTTGTTTTCCGAAAACTAATTCTTATTCAGGTTACAGCTGGCCGGCCTCACATCTTCTCACGCACTCTTCATTATGATTTTTTAATAACAAAAAACTTGCTGGGAGACAAACGAGTAACGTACAGGAAAACACATAAAACTGCCAGCGGAATCAATGGTGATACTAGTATTATGCTTAATATTACATTTTCGGTCTATAAAACATTCCTAACATTTATTTCAACTTTTAGGCTAATAATTCATCTCTAAATGCGAGATGTTGCTAATGCAAAGACACTGTACAATAACAGTTGGTTATTGCTGTAATTGTTTCAAAATAACGTTACATCTCCTAATTGAGATAAAAACAATTTAGTCCATTATGCAACTACGTGGTTTAAAGATATACCAAATAAACGCACGGCGCTCCAGGAGGATATATATAATGACTATTCTCTAATTTCACTTTAAAAAATCCAACGGAATGTATATATTTTTACCTAAATGGTGGGATTTGGCAAGTTGATAGGCTTAATTTATATTCATTAGTTTGCTTCACTTTTAACGTTTTACATCGGTACTGCAATAAATAGTGGTTAGGTAGCAGGATTGTATGTACAGGATTATTTAAAATACATGTTGAAGATAAGGAATTATGTGAACGACTACTCTGGTTTCGACTTTATGGGCTGGTTGTCCTGTCTTCGTTTTTTTCGAGATCGATGCTCTCTGCAACCGCCTGTGATGTCTTTGAAGCGGTGCATGGCGCTTCCTTAGTGCTTCTCTGTGTTCTAAAAAAGGGGACAGCGCAAGGAAACAGGTAAGACATTAGGTTATTGTACTTGCGTCTTCTCATGAAATAATATAATGCTGTTACTATTCGCGTATGCACAGGATAGCAAACTGACTGCAAGGAATGCCGAAGACGAAAGGCTTCATGTGTGCCATGTTAGCACTGGCTAATTAGCTTAGCTGTTTACATTTTAAGTATGTTAAACGACATTATAAGCAAACAAGTTTGCGTCGTCAATTTATGCAGGAAAACGAAACAACATGGTTTATGTATTTATTATTTTCTTTATTAGTCATTATCAGTGTTACATAAGCGGTACACTTTGTGAACTGTAGCCGGCATGTATCATGTATTGTATGTTGGAACCCACGGCTCGTGAGGCACCTTCTCAGGTCCAACGGAAGGTATATGGCGCGGAGCTTTGCTGGTCACGCCGCCTGCAAGATGTATCTGCTGACCGGCTGCCCAGCGCTTCGATGCTTGTTAGCCTGTTAGCTGTCTGATCAGCTTACAAGCCAGTTGGCTATTGTTAAGTTTCTCGAATTTGTGTTTTCTCAAGGTGTATACTTTAACCATGGGAACATAAAAACTTCTATGCAGCTCCTGTCAGAGATTCCTTTTTTGAAATGCGACTAATTCCAACATGTAATCACTATTCTGTCAGTTTAACAGATGTGTGGTATCATTGCTGTTTATTTTTACTCAGAATTTAGTAGCCCTCGTTTATCTGCGCAAACGCAGAAATTACTTATAAAAATGATATTGAGATTTTTTAATTTTGTAATTGCTTCATTTAGTCGGGCTATTTTGGTTGGCTTCTGAAAAAATGTAACCGGTAACAACTAGCCGTGTGTAATGTATGTCCTGTTCTACTGGTGGAGGGGATCAGTTCCCTACTCTCAGTTCGAGGAGAAGGTCACATATATGATGTAATGCATTCGCTTAGTGAAAGCTTTTCTCAGCATGCAGTTTAGTCATATTTACAGCTGGGTGCTTTACTGCTACAATTTACACTAATAACCTTGCTGTAGTGGAGCCCCCCCACCCCCCCCCAGGGTCTTTAAACAACAATTTTCACATCATATGTCCTGCCCCAACCTGCTGTCAGTTAAACAAGGACATACAGGGTGGACAGCTTAGCTGACTGTTGCTCTAGCTGTAAGAGGGTCATGTTCAGTTGTGGTCATGCTTCGGTCCAACTTGCTTTAAAGCAAACGTTTAAGTGAATGTTGTGTTTTTCTTAGTGGTTTTGAGTTTTACAGTGTTTTTTTTTTTTGTTAATGTCTCCTTCCTCTTTTCTTTGGACTTTGCTCCACCCCACCTGCGGCTCCCATTCCTGTGTCCTTGCGTCTGCCGTCGGCGGTCCAGTAGACCCACATGGGGTACCACTCGTCCGACAGCGAGGACGACGGCCGCAGCAGCCGGAGGACGAAGAAGCACCGGCGCCGCTCCTCCTCCTCATCCTCGTCCAGCTCTTCTGGGAGCCGCGTGACCAGCCGTGGCAGACGGCCAGGCCGTAGGTCGCGGTCGAGAGACAGAAGGCACGTGGATGTTCCGTGTCCCTGGACAGGCCGCATAAGCACAGTTTGAGAAAATAACCCAAGTTTGCCTAGTTAACAGCTGTCCGTTTGACTTGGAATAAATGTTAATTATATCCAAAAAACCTTAAATAATAATTTCAGCGTAATTAAACAGGGCGGAGTTGGCCCAGAGAGCACACAGGAAAATCAGAGCTCACAGCAGAGGTTTTTAAATTGATTTATTTTATCATCTCCCCAACCTGCTTCTGTTATATCCATGTGGGTTATAGCTGTGTCAAAGGTCATACATGTTTATTCTTCATAGCTGGACAAAACCCACTTGTGTAAAGGGGGCTCTGTTAAGTCGGGGGGCTTCGCTTCCCATTAGACTCTGCGCTTGTTTTTCTGCGACAGACAACAGAATGGCTGAGAAAAGGTCGGCGGACGCCTTTGTCGCAGCGAGCCGTAAGGACTCCCCGTGGAGCCTCCTGGGTCCATTGCCAAGCCTCGCAGGGCTCTTTGAGGCTGCGTAGCGCTCGCGAATCCGGACGCGTGACCCCATAGATGTGGGTTACAGTCCATGTCATAGCCTTGAGCGCAAACATGAGCGCGTATGCCAGTACGTACTGGATAGTGTCAGTGCGGGGAGGTATGAAACTTTAATGTATTCTGTTCGCTCTGGATATGGTTTTGCTGGGCCAAGACCACAGCAACCGCGCGACCTTTAGACTCCGCCGTGTCTCCCGACGACCCTTTGGCGGGGAAGTAAGCTGGTGGGGCGGGGAGCACGAGACAGCCAGCCTGGTGAGAACCCGGGCAAACGGCGTCGGGCAAGTGGGGAGTTCGCCGCCACGTAATCAGGGCTGTGATGCTAATGCTTACTGGAATTAATGGTGATTAATGGTCGCACAGAAATTTCCAGTGTTCACTGCAAGTAGCTAATTGATGGATATCTGTTTAAGTGGGAAGCAGCACTTTTGTAGCGCATCAGCGGGATGAACACTTGTGGCTGACCTAATTAGATTATGCATGTGTTATATTTATATATATTTATATATAAACAGGGTAAGCTTTGAAATGTCAAGCGCCTTCTTTTCTGTTTATTTGAATTGAATAATTTATTATGTTGATTATATAATTTTACATTCCTCTGCTCAGGGGAGTTTCAAGATTAAAATAACGTTTCTATAATATTCTTTTTGAGACTGAGGAAGTTCTGTTTATTGTTAAAATATATTATAGTTTCTGTGATATGGGTAAAATAGCATTGAATTCACATGTAAGGATAGTGGCGGTGTGTGTTTACTAGTGCTGATATTTTGCTTGTTTGGGTTTTTGGGGTAGTTGGTTCAGTGCGTCACATTTTGTATAGACTGCTGTTTTCACTCCAAACTCAGACTGGGTATTTGGGGTGTGGACCCCATGGATTTTAGCGGTGCTTCGCGTTGTGGTGATGCGGTACCTCCATAAGGCAGCTGTCTTGCCTTAGAGGAAGTGGTAGAAATGCGTTGTGATGGTTCCTCGTCTGCATTATTTGTACTGTTTTCCCCTTACGCCTCGCCAGGCTCCCGGTGGGGGAGAGTCTGCATTTTTAGTGCTAAGAAGATGTGAGCTTTTCTGAAAAAAAGTTTTAATAATGAATATTACTCAAACTGCTTCCCTGTGCGAGATCCGAGAGCCTCGCATTAAAATTCCCTCCTGCAAATGATCCCTGCTATATGGTATCAGTCAGGAGAGTGTTTGAACGCGGTTTACAAACAGAATAAAGTTCCCGACTGGCATGGAAGATTAAAGGCGTGTTTTTGTTGTGGGGGGGGGGGGGGGAGCTGGCTGGCTGGAGCCGTGATGGCCCCGGTTCTCGTGGCTGGAGCCGGTGATGGCCCCGGTTCTCGTGGCTGGAGCCGGCGATGGCCCCGGTTCTCGTGGCTGGAGCCGGCGATGGCCCCGGTTCTCGTGGCTGGAGCCGCTGATGGCCCCGGTTCTCGTGGCTGGAGCCGCTGATGGCCCCGGTTCTCGTGGCTGGAGCCGGTGATGGCCCCGGTTCTCGTGGCTGGAGCCGGTGATGGCCCCGGTTCTCGTGGCTGGAGCCGCTGATGGCTCCGGTTCTCGTGGCTGGAGCCAGTGATGGCCCTGGTTCTTCTGCTAAGGCTCGTCTTCACCGTTTTGCAAATGGGGGGTGCTTGGTGTAGTAGGTATGCAGTTTATTTAGGCTGTAATTGATGCAGAATTGGGTGGCAAACCAAATTCTAACATGGGGGGTGGACATAGTTTACTTATAGGACGATGCTGTTCTACAAGTTTTGAGCAGCTGATAGAGCGGGCCCTGTTGAGGAGTAATTCCAGAGAGCCGCTCTGGGTCTAGGCCCCTGCGATAACCCCCCCACGCCCTCTAAAATTAGCGCTGTGACCCTGTGCCCCCCCACAGGCGCCGCCGTCGCTCCAGCAGCTGCTCATCACGCGACTCGTCCCGGAGGAAGAGGAGCAGCCACAGCGCAGACCGCAGCCGGGCACGGCGCTCCAGGAGGTCCCACAGCAGGAGCAGGAGGTGAGTGGGTCGGGGGACACCGTAGGGTCGGGGAGGGGTGCGGTTGGGTAGGGCCGGGTCGGGGTTTGTGGGACTCGCCAAGGTGACCATGTGGATGGAGGTGGGCGGACGGGCAGAAGGCGCCACGACATGGAAAGGTGCTGGCGGTAATGGTATAGAGGCATGATCGCTGGTCAGCTGAGGCAGATGTGAGAAGCCCACTGCTAACTGAAGGTCAGCTCCATGCAGACCCCACCGGCTTTACCCCCACCCCCATGTGGATGGGCTGCGTGCCACATCCTCCTTTATGGCGCCTCGCGTGGATGGCTCTGTAACTGCATGCTTCACGCCTACTGCCACGAGCGTTGGTTTGCCTCTGGGTTCCGGGCCTCACCTCATCGCCGCAGTCACCGCTGTTGTTTACCGCCAGAGCCTGCTGTGGCGTCGTCCTGTTGGCATTACGGACTCTGACACCGGGCTGCCATCTCACGATAAGCTTTTACCACATTCTCCTGACTTCCAGCCAACTGTCCCCGTCCCGATGTGTGATTAATGTCCGTTAATTATTGTTTTAGCCCTTTTAACAAAGGCCAGATGTTGCATTGGCAGATTTATTTCTTTATCTGACCTCTTCCTCCCCCGGGGTATTGTGGAAAAGCAGGGGGTGGGGGGGTGGGGTGCGTCTTTTAATTAATTAATGCAATTAAGACACGATTATCCGTTTGTCATTATTGAATTATCACGACGGCGGTGATGTTATTTTATTCTCGCGGAGTATCGCCTGGCCTACTTAGCATGAAAGGCGAAATACTGTGTGCGCTTGTTGAATGAATCGAGCGGCATTAACATTGCAAATCCGTCCAAATTAACCAGTAAACTGCGCTCTTGGAGTGCGTACGGCCCGGCCAGCAGCTTCGGTAATGTATGCAGGCCACTGTTTACTTGTGTATGGCTGCAGGAAGAGGGTGATTAATTTTATTCACAAAGGGCCGTTTCATGTATTCATTAGGCTTCTGCAGATGAAAAGATGTCATGGTACGCTCATGGACAGCATCACGGTGCTATAATTGGGTGACTGTCCCCTTCTTTCCCTATTAATTTTGTTTTGTCTGTAACAAACCGGCGATTTTTCTGCCCTTTTTTCCCCCTCTCCCATGTCGCCGAGGTGCGGATGATTAAAACGGCCGACTGACGCCGGCCGTCTCGCATTAAAGCGGAGGTCGGAAATTATGGGCGACACGGCCTGTATGTGGAGGCACGTTTGCGGGGAGCGCCGCATAAAATGGGCTTGAGCGGCGGCTCGGCGTGGAGAGTGGGCGGAACCGGCCGGCCGCCGAGCGTGGCGTGGCCGTCTACTGAGAGCGAGCGGCCAGACAAATGGTCCTCGCCGGGGGGGTAGGGACAGGGGCTGGAGACTCGACCTGTGGGTAATGGGGCGCCACTTGCTGTGTTTACCCATTCGCCACCGTGATGCCATTCGCTGGCAGGACCTTGTGGGAGTTGCCCAGTGTGGCAGGAGGCGAGAATGAGGCTGGACACGCCCAGTGAGGGCGGGGCTCTGCAGAGGGGGGGCCGTGTCTTAGTTTGCTAAGTGGAACAGGTTGCCGTGAACCGGGCCGTAATTTGTCACTGTCTTGTTAAAAGGGTTTGGGTCGAGTTATGTGGTCCGGGATGAGGCAGGCTGATAAATCAAAGCGGGATTGAGTGGACAGCGGCGGGTGATTGATACGCTGACAGGATATGAGCCCGGGAGTGTGGATGCCACGGAGGCCTGGGATATGGAATATGGGGGGGGGGGGGTGGATATTATTCAGCCGAATGAGAATTATAAGACCTTCATGGAAATGCTGTGGGGTGGGGGTATGAGGGCAGTTTGGGTTTGAATATTACCTTTCGAATTCCCTGCGTGTGAACGAGCGAGCGGACGCATAAGTAAACATCCAAGAAAGAAGAATAAGAATTCTCCAG
This sequence comes from Pollimyrus isidori, assembly GCA_019775955.2. NCBI lineage: Eukaryota > Metazoa > Chordata > Actinopteri > Osteoglossiformes > Mormyridae > Pollimyrus > Pollimyrus isidori. The sequence continues at coordinate 371,390 of JABFDZ020000132.1, read as the reverse complement.
TGGCGCGTACAGCTGCAAACATCTGTGAGCCGGACGTGCGGTCAGTGTGCGCAGCGGCCGGTGATTGGCTCTGATCCGGCGGGTGAGACTTGTACGTTCTTCGATATCGCGATGGAGCGCTGTGACTGTACCGGCTTACAGGGTCTGGGCCCGGCCAGGGTGGGGCCTGTTTTTAATGATTAATAATTGCCTGGACGTCTGAGACTCGTACTGGTTCTGAAAATTTTCATCGGGTGTGTGGAATGAACATGGGGACACTCTGGACTCTGTGTCCCACATTGGGCTGGAGGGGGGTCGCTTTGGAACCTCAGTCTCCGGGGAGTGATACGAGGTACCTGATTGCTTTCCCAGCCTGTTTTTTATTTTTATTTTTTTGGTTGGGGGGTTGGGGGGGGGGTCACGAACTCTGAGATGGGAGAATGAACATGGAATGAAACTCAGATGTCTGCTTTGCAACAAAGGCAGAGAAGGCCCCCCCGAAATTGGTGCTGGGGGGCCAGCTGGCCCTCGTACAACATGGATTATGCATTAAAGTGTTGGGGCCCCGGGGGGGGGGGGGTTCGTCATGGTTGTGAGGTGTGATGGAAATTTGTGGGAAGCGCCATGGTGCAATGCATCATGGGATTTGGAGTTCAGACACTTCTGTTTTCAAGGGTCACTACATCACACGCTTTGCAATCTCAAGTGCAACCCAGCAGCAAATAAAAGTGGAGAAAAAAAAGTACCCTTTATTACTGATATCTTTTTCTTTTTTTCCTCTTCCCCATACCCCCCATCCCCCTCGCCACACCACCCCTGTGAGGATCGTCAAAGGGTTAGTAAACCTGCAGTGATGGGGCAGGACCCTGTGGCCCGGCCTGGTTTGATCCACAGGCTCGGGTATTTCAACCCGGGGCGACTGGAGGATGGCGGAGCCCTGATTCGATCTGAAAGATGCTCAGCTTTGTTTGTGCGCCTTTTTTTATTTAATAAAAACGTACACGCTTCCAAGCACGACGATCTTAAGGCTTCTTCACATCCAGTGTCTTTGTGTTGATCGCTTCTAAAGGCCTGTCAGCCGCTCCTCCGCTTTGTTGTCAGAAGCCCTTATTTGCTAAAGACCGTGGTGAGGGAGTGACACGGCCGGCCCTTTCATCCCCGCCTTGCCGCGAGCGCCGTTCCCTCTTCCTGCCAAAAGGCCCCGGCCCCCCCTCACCCCCCCAGCGGCACCTCACTCCCCTGGGTGCCAGCCTAGCCTGTGTGTACACTCGCCAGATTCGGCTCCCGTGCGCCGTGCCCTGGCTTGCCGTCTCCACGCTGCCGCTGTGCCGCTCGGTAACGGACGCCCGCTGTCGCTGTTGTTCCTGCCTGTCGTGCCCTCGGTTGCCTCGGCGCCTCGTCTCTCTCCCCGATTCTCGCCGCTGTCTCTCTCTAGCCTGCCCTGGCCCTTCGCTGGCCGCTCCGTTCATTGTCTGCTCACTTGCACTCTTGCGGTTACCGTCATTTTTATTTCTGCTGTCGAGGCCCTTTAATCTTGGGGAAAAAAATTCAGGATCACCGTTTTACTTCCAGTTTGCATAGCACCGTTAATACCCCCCACGGCACCCCCTGAGTATCCAATAATACCTTTGTCGCTTCCCTGTAGTACAAGATTAGATGCCCCCCCCCTCACCCCAGCTGTTTGATCGATGTGTGGGCGTCACCCGGCCGAATCGCCCTGGTTACGGCCCGTAATAACAGTTCGTGCAAACGGGCTGCTGTTATTACCCTCGCCGTTTCCGTGGTAGCGTGAGTGATGGGCGACGATGAGGCGGTCCCAGGCTTGGCGCTTTCATCGGCGTCCACGACGGCTGAGGGCGCGTGGAATCCTGTCGCGGGGGCGAATTGGTATTCGGGATCCGCGCGGAGAGGTGCGCTCGTACATCATTACCCATCAGCCACGGCGGGACGATAAATAGCAAGCCTGATTATTATACCTTGACCTCAGCCGTGATCAAAATATTTGTCAGTATTTTTTTTTTTCTTCTTCCTACAGAGTTGCTCCATCTTCCCCCAACATCGCGACGCAGGGGCAGAATAATGGCTGCCTAAGAATTTCAATTAAGGTGTTGCCATCCGTCCACTGTCCTCACGTAGGGCGTTTCCAGGCCGGCCTTGCCTGTCTGGACCGACGCCGTTGCCCTCCAGCACTCGCATTACCACATTAAAAGTTGTGATCTGGTGGGGCAAGAGGGAGATGCTTTGCCACAGCGTCAGAAAACGAATGCAAAATTAATCTCTCCTTCCCGCTTTTTCCCCATTTAGGCTTCTTGAAGTTCTTCCAAATTGGATTTTAAATGCCAATTAGGGGGCTTGAATGTAGTAAAATGAAAGCAAACGGTTCGGGATCGGCGGCACCTTCGGGCTGGTTCTGCTTCTGAGAGAGATGCTGAACCTTTGCTCTGAGCGGATCTTTTAGAAAAATATCCCTCCTAATGAACACATTAATTAGAACCATAACTATTTATAAGATGATAATTTGAAACGAAGAGCGGTAAACTGGGCTTTTTCCGCAATTAATGGAGGATTAATTACTGGAGGTAATGAAGTGGATTTTTTAAAAATGCATTAAGGTGAAGTACAGAGATGTGCGACGGCTTTGTGATCAGTAGCATAATTATTTCCACGGCCGTTTGAGCGCGGCACACACAGGCCGGCTAATCAGCATCATTACTTCGTTATATATGCACTTAAAAAGACTCGCCACTGAAAATGACTGCCTAATTATTTCTAATTGGCGGGACTCTGTGTTGTCATTGAGCCGTTTGTAGCTGGCCGAGCATCGAGTTAACGAGGGCCCGGGCTCTGCACCGGGGAGGAGAGCGCTGTGGCCGGGGGCCTGGTCCGATGGCTGGGATCTGACGGCCACGGCACAGGGTGTACCCCCCCTGCCCCCGACCACCCCCCCGGGTTGGCACCTGAAGGGCGCTGTGAGCAAAGCTGTTTTCAAAATATGTATTATTATTATTATTATTGATGACTTTACTCCATAACATAAGCCTAAATAACACCCTGGCATCAGGGTTTGTGTATTTATTTTTGTTTTTTAGTATTTATATTTGTCACTGTTGGAGCACAGATATGTTCCCTGTTGTTTTTTTTTTGTCATACCCTGTAGTGTGTGTGTGTGTTTGTGTGCACATGTGTGTGTGCGCGCATGGGAGTGCAAGCTTGTAGCTGGCTGTCCTTCCCCCTGTTTGACCCTCACTCTCTGAGATCTGGTTGTGGCCATGCAGAGACCCTGGGAGATGAAGATGTCACAAAGAATGGCTGTGCTGAAGGTGTACATGGGGGGGGGAGGCTGTGTATGTT
>JABFDZ020000132.1:295134-315647 GCA_019775955.2 Pollimyrus isidori | reverse complement strand
ACATTTTCCCTGGGGGGCGTTTGTTGTGTAATTTTGGGCCAATTAACTGGGTGTTTAAAACGTTTTAACCTTCATTTTGGGCGGGGTTGGGGGCGTTTATCCATGTTTGTAAAACCCCCCCCCCCCCCCCCCCATTTCCCACTTTTCCTCCGTCTGAGCTGACACTCTCTGATTTCTCTCTATCGATCCTTGATGTCTCTTCTAAGCCTTTTATTTGTACATAAATCATTTTCCCCTATTACCACGATTGATCGCTCTTTATTTTATAATGTTTCATCTTCATTCGACTTGGCTCATAAAATCAGCAGGATGTTTAATGGAGCCTGAAAGGTGCGGGCCGGCGAGGGCCCGGCCCCCCGTCCACGGTGGGACCCCAGCCTTCTGCCTTGTGTCCATGACTAGTTGGAGGAGAGATGGATGGAATCTAACCAAACACAATGCTATTTGTCTCTGTGTCGACCTCACCCTCCCCCACCACCCCGTAGCCATGGAGAAAGCTGCCGTGGTCGTGTTGGAGCCCATCATGTCGGTGGAAGTCGTCGCCCCCAATGAGTTCCAAGGTGGAGTAATCGCTGGGATCAACCGTCGCCATGGCGTCATCACTGGACAGGATGGGGCAGAGGGCTATTTCACGCTCTACGCTGATGTGAGTGCCCTTCGATCCTCTGGGCTCAGCCCTCGGCTGCTGTGAGGCGGCAAAGCGCTTGACGCCGGTCCCCCCTCCCATCCTCAGGTTCCGCTGAATGACATGTTTGGGTACTCGACTGAGCTGCGGTCCAACACCGAGGTAAGATACCGCCTAGTCAGGCCCGCTCACGGGGGCATCTGCTGCGGAGCTGCCGGCCTGACGCGTTGTCACCCCCCCCAGGGAAAAGGAGAGTACACCATGGACTATGCCAGGTACAAGCCATGCTCCCCCAGCACACAAGAGGAGCTCCACCATAAGTACCTGGAGGCCACTGGACAGCTGCCTGCCAAGAAGAGCAAGGCTAAGAACTGACATGACATGAACTGACACGCACACACATTTTATTTATATTATATAATATAAATAAATAAATCTCACACATACACACAGACACACACATTCTCTGGCCTTGGAATGTTACTGCAGTCAGATCCAGCCTCTTCACAGACATGATCGACTTGGACAAACAACCAAGGAACTGGGGATATTCAGCAGCTGCATATGTACTGTGTACACTGTCTTATAATATTAAAAAAGAGAATGTAAGCCTTGAGGACTTGCTTTTCCCGCCCACTGTCATTAAAATTCAGCACTAGCCTTTTCCGTTTGTTTTGTACAGATGCTACACGCACCGAGTATGTAAGCACTGGCGCCTTGGCGAAAGTTAATCATTAAAACAGGAGACCTGTTAACCCCCAAGAAATCCATTATCCATCAGAATGCAGTGTACACACGCAGCGATGAGCACTGGCCCTGTGACCAGTCTCCATCTTAACCAAATATGTGCTGCTCAACACAGATTCAAAGGTTAACAAACAGAAGATACTAAAAAATATTGTAAAAAATATAGAATTCAGTTTGACCCAAAATGAGGGAACGAATATAAATTACGGTAACACTGCCAACCAGGGAATAGTGATCCTCTAGTCAGACATTTCTAGTCCCACCCCATTGTTGAAATATAGCCACACCGCCCACCCCCCATCAGCAAAATAGACCACTGTGATTCTGTAGTTCACCAGAGTATTCTTTATGAAAATAACTCTCAGAAACAGAACACTCAGTATAAAACAAAGCTTGCATGTCCTAGCAATGGGACTGGTGACCCAACGACAACGGCCTTAAACACACCATGCGGTTTGTATTCCAGTTACTTACTGGGATTCCGCTTGACGGGCTAGTCAGTGAAATCTGGCTCCCCTTCTGGATGGCCAACGTGCCTGTGCCGCGCTCCGGCTTGCCAGTGGAGGCTACGGTCGGGCTGCCCCCCGCTGGGGACGGGGTGGCCAGCAGCAGCACCGCACAGAGACACCAGAACATGCTGTCTCGCAACTGAGGGGCCCCCGTGGGCCGGGAAGTGTTTATACGCAGTGGGGGCGGGAACAAGCCTCTTAAACAAAACCACCCTTAACTTCGAAAGCACAATGACAAAACAAAACGTCACCCACAAAACTCAACGGTCAGGCTTGTGTGTGTGTGTGTGTATATATATATATGATACTGTCTTCACAAGCATCTTTATCCTTAAACTTGGGCTGACGTTGTAAAAACAGTAAGAGTTTGATGTCTGAGTGGTAACTAATTCCCAGCTGCACCCCTGATCGTTTTTAGAATGTTTAAACTTTGTTTCTATGGCTCCCTGTGCTGAGGGAATGGGCTCTTTCAGGCACAGACATCGTTTAGTGCAGCCCTCTGGGAACTGAAGACTGAACGAACAGCCGGGACGGAGAGCCAAACGAATACTGAAAAGAATGTCCCAGAGAAACACTATTAGTCGTTACGATAGCGGAACATAATGGACTGCTAAATGAAATGGCACGAGGCTGTGTGTAATTTCGCATGTCTGTATTCCCTACGAACCTGGCTGTCTGTGGGATAAAACTGTCATCAAAAGCAGAGCCTTTTGATTCGACTGTGAAAATGACCAAATGACTTTATCTCGCTTGCAGTGGAAAGCGCGGTCACTGAATTCATGGGTTTACTGACGCGAAAAAGCTGCCAATCCAGATAACAAACACTAGAGGGCAGTAAAACCAAGTTATTAAAACCCTCCAACCCTTGTTACAAAAACGCACAAAGAACCGGCTCTGCCCCGATTATGATTTTTTTTTCCTGTTCCAATTAAAGAGCAGAATTAAATCTGATGGAACAACCCCGACCATCATATCAGCAGCAACGTGATAATAACCTTTAGAATTACATTAGTGCAACGCCCCCCCCCCCATCCCAATGAGAAGGGTACATGATTATAATGACCGATTAAAACATGAAAACAAGAAATGTAGCTGTCCTACATGTCAAAGATATTTCCATCACTGAAAACACATGACAACCAACTGCAAATGGCCAAATGGGCAAAGACAAAAGCAATGGGGGGGGGGGGGTGTCTAAGGATTTACTGAGAGTGTACCTGGTGATCGCATGGCCACCAAAGACAGCTTACTAAATAATAATGAAAATATAATAATCAGTTTAACACTTCAGACTGAATGAGAAAATCACGCCTGCGTATTTCACATTTACTCTATAATCACAGATTAGTACGGATTACACTAATTCCATTAGATAAGATTCTGTGCGAGAGGCATTTCTTAATGGAGACAGAGCTGAATGTGAGCAGTGACGTCATCTCAGAATCGAAGATGGCTGTACCTGCATTATTCATAAAGGCCTGTAGTTACATTTATTTTAGAAGCTGGTTTGGTCGTTTCTCCTTCAGTGCCTCCGAGCGAGGTTCCAGGAGGTTGCCAACCCCATAGAACTTGTTTTTATTTAGAGATCCTGATTTTTCTCAGCATTCACATGCCATGTTAATTACAATAACAAAATATGAACACCCCCCCTTGGTAAAAAGGATGATATTTTCATGTGAAATGAATATGCTGCACTGTCATCACACAGAGGTTCGGACCCGCAATGCCCGTTTGCCAGACACAGGTGAAATCTACTGACAAATGACTTCCACGCAGTGAATTACAGAGGAATCCCAACTGACATCGATGGAAGAACCTGCTTCAGGCAGAGAAGAATTACAAGCAGTAGTAGAAATAAGACATAAAATCAGGATAAAGGAAATTAGTTCTAACCAATTTGTCCTGCTAATTTTAACCATTAAGAATGTTGGCTGGCTGGAATGATGAGTTCTGTTAAACATATTTCAAAATGTGGCACACCGCTGTCACTACACTCAGCAGCCTTTCTTTAAAAAAAAAAACCCATTAAATTCTGATGACCTTGTCCATTTATTCAGTTAGTCAGCTTACCAATCGCTGGTCATCAGACTTCAGAAATGTGCAGCACACAACAGTGAAGTTGTAATACAGGTCAATGTCACACTCAAGCATGCAAATTGTATTTCTATTTACAATTTACATTTCCAGGTGACATCACTACTTGGGGCTTCAGTTGAAGGATGGGGGGAGGTGGCTTCTCCCAGGCCCCATCCCCCAAAAGTGCCCTGATTTCAGGGACTTGGTAAACTTAAAACTAACCAATAAGAGAGCAGGGCTGCTTCTCAACTCGTCCTTTTCCAGCTGAGGGGAGGACCGCTGCCCTCAAGGTGTCATTATGCAAACCTGTACTGCATAAATTAGCAAGCAGCGATGCACTCAGTTTAAAATTTGCATGTAATAAAGCCACCTCATTCCTATTTATACATTGGGACCATAGACGTAAAATACGGGAGGTGGGGGTTGTAACCCTCCCAATAAAAAAACAGGGCAATGCATGCCCCAGGATGCCCCTAAAATGGGTGGAGACCTTAACCCAATGGTTCAACCCAAAGTTACGCCGCTGACAGCAAAAATATTTAAAGAAGCAATTCTTAACAAACAACTCAACACCTGTTAATAATGTTCAGTAACATCTGAATCACCATTTCTAGTCCGTGTTATTAATTTAAAATGATCAAAACTAACCTCCACAATCAGCTTTTCTGTCCCACGTTCAGAGGAACAATGACCCCGGAAGGAAAGTATCCAGAAAGAAATTACAATGAAATCATTAACAATAATCGGTCAGATATACCCAGTAACTGCTAGGAAATAAACTATAATCATACAATCATTTTTTATACATTCGACATTATAGTAAGGGATGTACTATTCCGATGTTACATTCGAAAAGTCTTGATACTCGTTTATATTGCTCAAATTTGAGAAAACCTGTTTCGAACAAATTAATTAATAACTAACCCAAATTGTAATGATGAATGTTGAGCACTAAGGACAAAACTCTGACAGGGTTTCGTTTCTTTACTGCGAGACCGCGACGCTCGCACGCTTCTGGATCCGCCGGGATACCTGCCAGTCAACCGAGCTCGCCGCGAGTCACATGAGTCAGCCAGATCCGCCGCGTGTCACGTGAATCAGGTCATATGACTAGGCGCTGTTTTGCTTTTCGATGTTTTGTCGCGGTCCCGGCCGGGCTGAAAATGGCGGAGAGTTCAGAACGGCGAAGCCTGATAGATGGAGAGAGTGACTCCTTCCCGAGCCGTGATGGCGGCTCTTCGAATTCAATGTTGGCCATATGCGATCCGACTCGACTGGCCCATAGATTCGTGGTATTGCTGTTAATGTGCTTTTTAGGTTTTGGTAAGTTGAGCAGCCGAAGGACGCGACGGACGGTTCTCGCTACTACTTTAACAACTTTATAGAACATGGTATATATCCAGCCTGGATTCCAGGTCCGCGCTGTTGGCTTCATCTGTACCAAAATGAAAGATTTTAATTTTTTTAAATAACACGTATAGGTAATGACGCGTAAAGTGCTCAAGTAACGAGATGGTGGTATTCGCTACCTTTTACATAGGAGTTTCTGCCTTGGCTGACTAGATTTGGTGGTCTGAGGCGGCGCCTTTTCTGTCAAGTATTGATATTTGCGTGTAAATGTGCTGTTTGAATTTTGGTTTACGGGAAAACTGCAATTTCGCCCGACTTTTTCTTCTGCCTCTGTCAGGGAGTTATTTCTGCTATGACAACCCGGCCGCCTTGCAGACGCAGATTAAGCAGGTGAGCTGTCCGACGTGTCAATACGCGGCTGATAACAGATACGTGTGAGTCATTTCTGCCTGTCCAAATGTACTGTGTCCGTGCGCTTAAGCAGACACACAACTGTATCACGTTCAAATACAGGATTCCCTAATGTTTTTCTATTGCCATTGATTTGCCATGGGTGAAGTTTGGCCTGTGTGTTTTACAGGCTGCATAACTTGATAATTGCCTGGCAACTGAAACATGGCATTTACACGTTGAAGTACCATTCAAGTCCCTTCTTTTTGTTGGTTTACTTCTCCCTTTGCTCTTTTGAAAATTGCTCTGTTTTCTTCTGTAAATTGGAACAGCCTCTGTTCCAGGAATTATTTTACATGATTTATTATTTTCAAAGCATGAAAATAGTCTAAGGTATTTTTACACAAATGTGTTTAATTGGAAGTGTCATCTGCTGACAGCCGCTTAAAAAGAAATTGCACTTTCATGGTACATTTAGAGAGAGTTGTTGGAATGAAGCCTTTAAAGCCAACCTGGACCAGTTGAATTAAATGCACAGTTTTGTAAATAAAATTCTACCTGTTGTTATACCCCAAACCCTTTGTAACAGGACATGGAGCTGAATACGTCCCAGTTCATGCAGCTGTATGCCTGGTACTCCTGGCCCAATGTCGTCCTGTGTTTCCTGGGAGGATTTTTATTGGACAGAGTCTTTGGCATTAGGTTGGTTGAGTCCTGTTCCATTGAAAAGTGCAGTCTGTTAAAACAGCCATACTGCATGTAATCCCCACATACTGAATCACAATTATGCTTCACCAAACTCCATATGATATACATGTATTTAATGAGGATAATACAATTATATATGGCAGATAAGTGGATAATTGAGATATGGGCTCCAGACCAGCCCAGGCCATGAGTTAAGTGATTCCTCCTTTCTAATAAGATAATTTGTAAATACAGAAGTTTTATTGCTTAATATTGCAGACTTAGTCCTGAAGATAATTGGAGTAACACCTTTCGATTGAGTTAGCACTACCCTTGTTTCTTTCAGGCTGGGGACAGTCATCTTCTCCATCCTTGTGTGTGTTGGACAGGTTGGTAAGCCTGGTGGAAATGTTTCAATCCACATACTGGTCATGCTGGGGCCGCTGGTACATCCAGAGCGGCATGCAGATCATCCTGGGAAACCTCAGCTGGTTTCTGCTGATGAAATTTTGAATATTTTCTTGGAAGTTTAACATGCATTTAAAGGCATTTCTTTGTCCTGTTAAGGTCATATTTGCCGCTGGCGCACTTTCTAATGCTTTCTGGTTGATGATATTGGGACGTTTTGTCTTTGGGTGAGTATTTGATGATTTAAAATTTTTTATTGATTCTGATCAGGCTGTCAATGTCTTTTAGCCCTTCATAAATGCACAATACAAAATTTATAATGTTGGCAAGGAGCTAAAAGTGGAGATCTGTTTTTAGTTTCAAGAAATTTGTTGGCTTTCATATCATGATGAAGTCATTGTTGCACACAAGTAGCTCCCACCTGTCTTTAGTCCAGTCAAAGTTTTGTAATGTCCGTGTGAATCAAGTGTGAAGCTGTGCACAGACTGATGAGAACTTGCACCTGGTGCATTTTAAATGCATGTGATTTTATATGCAACCAACCGGGCACAGAAAGTACCGTAGCTTTTGCGATTCCTTTCTGCGCTTCAGCATTGGAGGCGAGTCCCTGGCCGTGGCCCAGAATACCTACGCTGTGAACTGGTTCAAGGGGAGAGGTCTGAACCTTGTGTTCGGTCTTCAGCTCAGTATGGCGCGTCTGGTACAATAACTGAGATGATTATTTGTCCTATTACTAAGCACATATTTCACAAATGAAGCGGTAAATCTCCTTGTCTATTTCACCTGAGGAAGTACTTTTACAATTCATTAATTGATTCAGCTTTGTGATAGATAAGGCTTGTTAATTTGACTTCCTCTTGTTACGCACCTGTTTGTCTCAGCTGCCTGCTTGAGGTCCTGTCTCGTGCTTTCCAGGGTAGCACCGTGAACATGAACGTGATGGGGCTGATCTACCAACGAATCTGGGACTGGAGGGGGTCCACAGGCTACTCCACACTGGGCGTCGTGCTGATGATTGGTAGGTGCCGGAGCCTCTAGGGCACGGCGTCTGTTACCAGACCATTATTGTATTTGAATGCTTTGGAAAAGTAGCTACTTCAACGCTTCTGCAAAGAAAGGGAGACCAAAAGTACAGCATAAAAAGTAACTGAGTAAGGTAACTTGATACCTGGGTGATCTTTGGTCGTTTTGCTTTTGCATTCCTGCCCCATTGACCTTGAAGAGAAATGTGAGATGGAGCATGATTAGTTTTCTTTGAGCTATTTGGCTTTGTTTCTCTGTAATAGGAGTTGTAACACAAGTGCTGTAGTGGTACTTTCTGAATTGGGTGATGGCTTATTTGGTAATATACTTATTTATGGCCCAGTCTTTCTCAGGCCGTGACACCTTTTTGTGAAATGGATCGCTGTCACTCTGCAGAACTTCTTTTGGTTAAAAACCTTTCCAGAAAAGACTCTCATAGATTAGCTGCTTCAAATGTCTTTTTACACATGTCCATTGTATCCGCTCTGCAGTATTTTACATAAGAAAATGTTATTCTGTACAGCATGAAACTGCAAGTAACGCACAACCTGAGTGATAATGGGTAGGACGTAAATATATACTTTATTTCTCTCCCCTCCCACGCAGCGTCCGTGACATGCGTCTTCTCTTTGGCCTGTGCGGTGGTCCTAGGCTACCTTGACAAACGGGCTGAACGACTTTTAAACAAAGAAGAAGGCAAAACCGGTGAGTCTTTAAAATGAAGAATCATGCCAAATAATCCCTGCATCCAAATTCCCCACAATCCTTTGTGATGCTCATGGTTAGAGAAGGAAATGCCGAGTCTATCTGTACCAGTTAGTCCTTGGTTTAGCGTCTGCTATTGGCTCTCGAGGTGGAAATGCCGACCAGAGGTCAAGTTCCATTTTTGCATGCGTGGCAGTTTTAATCTGCTGACTGGGAGCATTGGGGTTCTTTTGCTTCCCCAGTTATGGTGACACTTCTTTTCCTGTCTCGTAGGAGAAGTGATCAAGCTGTCTGATGTGAAAGACTTCCCCCTCTCTCTCTGGCTCATCTTCATCATTTGCGTGGGCTACTATGTGGCGGTCTTTCCCTTCATCGGGCTTGGCCAGTGAGTCCCTCGTTCTCGTTTGTCTTCCGGCCTTTTTTAGGCCAATTCATGCACTGGTTCTACGGCTGGATGGCGATCGTCCAGTTTATATAGACGGTAACTATGGTAGATGTCGGCCTTCATTTTTAATTGCTTGGCATTTTTTAATTTCAAATCCGAGTGGTTATTGGTATATTTACCATGTGCTCATAGAACTGGATACGTAACGTGTGTGTGTTAACTGGAGCTGAGCTGACCTGGTTTGTAGATTGGAAAATTTCCCGATAAGAAGAGCGAGGAGTGCTCAGCAGGAGAACAAAAAAGAATCAATACAACAGAGGCATATTGTCAAGTTCAGACTGTCAGATTATTAACTCTCGCTGTCTTGTGGAAACAGAAATATCCCTCCCCATGAGGTACTAGACAAAAGCATACAAATCTCCATCACCAGGCTGTGGATTTGCATTTGATAATTGTGGGGGCAGCATTTGTGCAGGTTCTGTTAAGGTGCTGGGGCGCGGGCAGGCGAATGGTACTGGCAGGATTAATCATTTTTGTTTGCAGACTGAATGGAAACCGAGCTGTAAGATTCTCATTATTAACTCCCCCCTCCCAGGGTTTTCTTCATTGAAAAGTTCAATTTTTCGCCTGCTGAAGCCAGTGCTATTAACAGGTAACTTTTTTTCATTCATTCATTCATTCATTCATTATTTCATACCCTCTGCCATTGGCTGCGGTGTGCAATACATCTTTTAACGTGACATAATGGGGTTTGCTTAAAATCCACAAACCTTTCACGATCCAGCAGTTGAAAGTTGAAGACAACTCCCGATTAGAAGCACTAACTTAAGTTTCTCTTTTTACTTGCTTTTACTGAGGCTTTTGTCCAATACGCTGTAGGTTGTGATTTGGCGTTAAGAGTTTTTTGCACAGGTGACATCATGGACCCTTGACCCCTCTCTTTCTGCCAGTGTTGTGTACATTATCTCAGCCCCAGCGTCGCCCATCCTTGGCTTCATGGTGGATAAGACTGGGAAGAACATACTTTGGGTGGTGATGGCTGTTGTCGTCACTCTGGCTTCCCATATGATGCTTGCCTTCACCTTCTGGAACCCCTGGATTGCTATGGTGACCCCATATCTGTATTTAACTCATTTCTCCCGACAGTGTTTAAAGTCTTGGCTTGTGCCAGTGAAGCTACATGTATGTGGCTTTCTATATCCCATTGTGTCAGGGCAGGGGTGACTAGGTATCCCAGGGATGTTTCACTCAATATTGGCCCCTTATTCGTTAAACCATTGTTCGTATTAGTGAAACATTATTTCTAGAAAGAAGATGAGTATTTGGCCTTGCAGGATGGATGAGGTGATATTTCTGAAGTAGAGGCAGACGTTTCCATATGTGTGTTAACATTAGATGCTCTCTGTCACCCTCAGAGCCTGCTGGGCGTGTCCTACTCTCTGCTAGCATGTGCGCTGTGGCCCATGGTTGCCTATGTGGTCCCAGAGCACCAGCTGGGAACTGCCTATGGATTGTAAGTGTTGCCCATAAACCCATTGCTGTGGCCCAGTTGTCGTCAAGTGGTCGATGGTATTTCCGGCTGCTGCCTTGGTTTTGTTTTCCTTGAACTGCATACACTTCCTCCCCTGTCTGCAGCATGCAGTCCATACAGAATCTGGGTCTGGCTCTGATCTCCATGGCGGCGGGCGCCATCCTTGACAGTCGCGGTTACCTCTTCCTTGAGGTCTTCTTCTGTGCCTTTGTCTGCTGTAAGTATTCCACATGGCCAGGTGGACATCAGTGGCCAAGCTCCCCCCCCCTACCAATGGCTTCAGTTCAGTTTGTTTTTTCCCTGCTGCAGTACAAATACAGGACGTTTTCACTTAATGGTGTAACAGTCACTTGTGATAGTCTTTTTACTCTAGCAATTAGACCTGCTATTTCCACTTCTCTGGAATGACTAAATATTCTCCTCTTCCCCCACTAGTGGCCCTGATTGCTGTTGTGGTGCTATACTTCCTCAATCTTATCAGAGGTAAGGGGCGAGATTTGCAATGTCTTTATTCTGGAACCATGTAATTCCCGTTTTCTGTTCTGATTTTGAAGTCCCTGTTCTCTCATGAAGGAGGAGAACTGAACTTGTCAACATCTGCCAGGGCCGAACTCCACAAGGAGAGTCCGTCTGAATCAGAGTGAGTGGAGCTATAGCTTTATATGGTTCATGAGCCGTTGTGAATGCACTCCCTTGAGGTCAGATGTGTTTGCTACTGTTGTAGGGAGTGTGTCATCCTTAGCTTGGTGAATTGGGCCATTTGAAACCTTGCCATGATGACAGGTTGTGGTGTTATAATGCTGCATGACCTGCTGAGCACTACTTCAGATACTGCCCCTGGTGGCTGGTGCTGTATGCTGCAGGTGCACACATGCCAGTTTTCGGTTTTCTGGGTTGTGTATATCTGAGCATGCTAACAGACCCTCTGCTGTAATGTGTTGCAGGTGATGACACTGAGTCGTGAGGCTCAAGCTGGCTGTCACCACTGACCTGAGGAGCCTCAGCCGTTGTTTGCCCGGGGCTCCTCCCACAGCACTCACAGACCACGCCCACATTTTATGCAGACTCCTCCCACAGTGCACATGGGGCTTGCACAGTGTACTCTCCTCCCAGAATTGTATAGAGAGCTCCGCTCCAGTGCCACCTTTTAATTGTCCCTCATACACATCGCCCTGCAAAATATATTTACGACATATTGGTCTGTTGTTGCACTATCTATGTTTCATTTCTAGAGATGCAGACAAAGAGCCAGGTAATAAGGACGAAAGTTGCTTTCCTGAATGTTGTGTAAATCAGCTCGTTGTACCCTGGCCAGAGCTCTGCAAGTCCCTGGGTGGTGATGGGTGGGCTTAAGGCACTTGCTTCAATGTTATAGGCTCTACTTGAATGCCACTTTCCTCTTAAGTGTGTGTGTGTTTGTTAGTGTGTGTATGTCCTTGTTGAGTGATCTGTTGTACAAGCAGCCCTATTCTCAATGTTGAGCATCCATTGATTTTATTTTTTTTTGTTTTAAATGTGTTAGACCTTAAAGGTTCTTAAAATGCATGTGTGATGGTGACCTCATGCATTCAAAACCGTTCAGTCAGCAAATGTTTGATTTATTTATCTGTAACTGAACATTAGGCTGGGTCACCGTGTCCATTTAATGGGTGGGTCTCCCTGTTGTCTTGTTACTTTTACAATGTCAGGCTGCTTGCTGTTCATCTCTCTGCTGACTTCAGCATTGAATTGCCAGCTGCAGTTAAAGGTCTGTTCATGCCGGAATCCTGTTCCAGGCTGCATGCGATTCTATTAATGCCATTACTGGGTGGTAACAGCAGGCTTCATCTCTGTCACGGATGTTTGGGCATTAGCTGTTACAAAGGATGCTGAAAATGTTTTTTACTGCAAACGCAGACCCCTGAGCCATTCTGGTAACAGCCATGTGCTCCAGACCAAACTCTTAAAAATTTCAGTCAGTGTGAGCTTTGTGACAAAAACTCCTGCAATACTGAACATGTTAAACTGCTTCTACATTTGCTTTGACCAGGGGGGGGGGGGGGTCTCCTATCTGATTTGAGTGTCCTTTGCTCTTTTTTTTTTCCCTTAACATAATGCGTGCCCAGTTTTTAAAATTAACTTAATAAAAACACAGTTTTTACTGAACCGCATCTATGATAAGGTGCTTGCTTTGTAATATGACCATAATCTTATCAAGAACACTGTCAGGAAAAAAATAGTACTAATTTGTACTTTTGCTTGTCCCTAACCCTATACCCTCAAGGGTCTGCCAGCTATACCCTAGCTGTAGGTAAATGCACCATTTAGTCTAATTAAAGGTACAGAAATGGACTCTGAGGAACTTCCACAAGGTACTAAAATATTCCCATAGTCCATTTCTCTATCTTAAAAGGTACAATTACCTATAGCTAAGGGTTCAATTGGCAGACCCTTAGGGTACAGCTCAAGCGACAAGCAAAGGTACAGTTCGAATCAGTACTTTGTTCTCCCTTTTCCCTGTCCTGGGGTGAATACGCTTAACTGATTAGTTTGTGCCTGATCAGAATACCAAAAAGGGACTTAACTTGGAATGTTAACTTGGAAAAATCAATGATTTTTCTTTATCTAATTGGTAGGCTGGCAAATATATCATGACCTGTAACATTGTACTGTTTGTACTGAGGTCCTCACAGGGAAATGTGGGGCTTGGTGACAGGTTCGGTACTCCAGTCATGGGGGGGGGGGACTTTTGGTCCATTCGGACTGGTATGGTGCTGAGGTATCGCCTGTCATGGCTCCCCTCAGGTTCTCATCCCTGAGGTGGGTCGTTGTGTGATGGATGCAGCAACGTGCTGTAATTAGTGTACCCCCCCCCCCCCCATTATAACATTCACTACAGGTTGGCTACCTCATTTATGAAGCCTGAGATGTTAATGAATGAAGCAACTATCTGAAACTAAGCACCATTTTAATCATGTTAAGATGCTTAATGATGATGATATTTCAACGTTAAGTAGATTTGCCTCTAAACAGGGTTGTCTAATGGATCAGTTATTACATAGTCTGTACCTTATAAATGTAAGGAATGGTGTACTCTGCAGTGTACATTATCAGATGTAGTTGGAATATGAACTATGCTTATGTTCACTTGCTGTTTGGCTAATTCAAATGTAAATTTTACTGTTTTGTGTGTATAGAACATTTTTTAGGTGACCTTTCTGACAAAACAATAAAATATAAATGAATCATCCACAGTTGTACTGTTTGTCACAAGCTAATTGCTAAGAGTTCTGAATAAGGCTTTTGTGCTGGGATTTGTGTGTGTGCTGAACACCTTCCGGTTGTGTAGGTGTAGTGATACTGTCAGTGGGGGTTCAGGTGGGTTGAATTCCATGCTGTCTTTCAGGGAGGTAAGACGTCTCCAGAAGAGGAAGGTGGAGGAGGATGAGCTTGCACGACTGAAGCCCTTGTCTGCCTTTGGACTGCGGAACCGCTACCTGTCCAGATTGGGAGCGCAGGTAATCCTTTAGTGCCCTGTCAGAACTGTTCCCCACTTGCTCTCCTAGTTTATCATCCTGTCAGGAAAGGTGCTGGTGTTACATTTCTTGGGCACATTGTCAGATTTATCTTGTGTAATGTCCAGTTCAATAATGACTGAAATGCTCTCCCTTCCCTGAGCAAAGATTTAATGTGAGCAGCATTCGTAATTCCTACGTTCTTTGCATGATGCCTGTCTCTTCCATTCTGACATAAATTTTTGTTTAATGTCCTTCCACCACCTTTAGCTCCCTGATCACTACTGTAGCCACCTTTCATCCCTGGCACATCGGAGTGTCCTTAAATAACTCTGTGTGTGGCCCGTCCTTGAAGTCAAAGCTTCAGCTCAAAGCCACCGTCCACACACCCTGCGTCAAGGCCTTCAGAGAACCTCAGTTTATGCTGTACACAACCTTGGTTTATATCAAGTAGTTTGTCCTTGATCCTGAATTTATGGCCAATTGATCACGAACACCAGTCTGCTTGAAATGCTTGGAAAAAAACATCTAATTTCTAGTAATTAAAATGATAAAATGTTTATTCTTGATAGGAAAGCAAAGTTTATTTTAATGTACATAATGGACTGATAAGGTAGCATAACATGTCACATCTTGAAATGATTTGCATGGAGTGGAATTTTTTTCCTGTATTTCTGTGGGAATAAAGTTTATATATATAGAAAAATTTTAAAATGCATTACGTGCATTTTAGTATTTTCAGGAACATTTAAATGTGCCTTAATGCGTCTGTTAAAATATGTATTCAAGTGTAGTATCATTATTAACAAAGCACTGTGGTAGTATTTATGGGGTGTCAAACTGAAGTGTTGAATTGAAATGGTCTTTAAACAGGAACTAACTGGCACATTTGCAAGGCTGCTATCCTAAGGTGGGGCTGGGACTCAGGCTGCTTGGCGATGGGCTTCAAGCCTGGATTGTCGCGCTATATGAATACTGCCAGGTACCCCTGTCATTGTGAGGAATTTGTTCTGTTTCACTTAAAATGTGTAATTACAACAACACACAAAGTTTTTCATATGTTACATTTTTTAAACAAGGTTTGAACTGTGCCTATCAATATTATTTTTATTCCTTCGTAATTATTTGTATACAACAGAGGAACATTCGTGAACTATTCATTCTTTTTTTTCCCCCCAAATAAAGTTTTTCAGTAACTAAATGTTCTCACACTTTTTACATTCCTTTCCTGTGTCAGTTTAGGTTGATTTTTAAAAAAAATGTAAAAATATTTCTGCCAATGCATATGCAGTTTTCTATGTATCTCAGTTCTTCATTGCCCATGGGACACTACGAATGGACTTCAGCTGAGTGTAGAAGTTCCAGCATTCTTGAAGACTACATCCAAACATGTGCCCCGTGACATTCCTGAATTGATATTTCCGCGTTCGCTGTCTGTTTCGCTTTGCACAGATGGGTGGACTTTCTTCTTGAACATTTGACTGAATAGTGCTTCAGGGTATTTCTTGGAGCTCGTAAAATAGAGAATTGGGTTGATGCAGCTGTTGAAGCTTACGATTGGCTGCCATATTACATAGGCTTGTATCATCCACTGGAGAGCATTGCAATTATTGATCAAATATGTGCGCAAAAAGAGGTACATCGTTTTAGTAATATAATGGGGCACAAAACAGATACCAAAAAGGAGACACACAATTATTATGGTGCGGGCAGACTTTCGACGCATCTCTTGTCCCACCTGAATGTTAGCCTGGGTCTGAAAAAGTGTTTTGACCATTGAACAGTAGCAGGTAAAAATGACTAATGTAGGGATGAAGAAACAGACCACCGTGGTAAACAAACCATAGGGCAGGTACTGGTGAAAATCCCCAGGACTTGTCATGTCGAAGCACACAGTTACATTTTTGATCATACCAGTGTGTGTAAATACAAAGGTAGGCAATAGCTCAGTTGCCACCACAATCCATACAAAGGTAGAGACCATGGCGGCGATACGTTTGGTCTTGTATACTACGGCTCTGACTGGGTAGCACACACCCAGGAACCGATGCACACTGATGCACATAAGAAACATCATACTGCTGTGCAAGTTCGCAGAGGCTGAGAATCGTACCATTCTGCATGCGGTGTCCCCGAAGGGCCAGGCGTCCTCCATTGCGTAGCTGATGATTAGGAGGGGTAATGTCAGAACGTAGAGCAGGTCAGCCACAGCCAGGTTCACCAAGTAGATAACCGAACAACTCCAGCTCTTGGTTGTGCAGCATACCAGACAGAGCAGTGTCCCATTCAACACCATCCCCAACGCAAACACGAAGCCGTACATCAAGGGTGCAAAAATCTTTCTGTACTCGTCTGGCACCTGGCAGTATTCCACATTCTTCCCATTCACATCTTCATATAATTCTGGCATATGGAATGGATAAAGTGTGCGGTAATTAAAATGCAGTTCTGATTTAAAAGCGTTATGGTGTGATGAAAAATAATGCAAAATGGTTGTTATTATTATTATGTGATCCTCCATCGAAGGCCGGGATATGAGATTGAAGATTGAAGACTTGTTCCAGAATAAATCAATGGTCTTTTAAACGCTGTGAGGTTTATATCTCTCTGAGTTAACGCCCCTTAGCGATGTGTGTTTAAATATTGTCTTAGCAGCATTGGTGCTCCATGGCAGGACAAGAACGACAGCTGAAACGTGAAGAATATCAAGTCGATTCAGCGTAATTTTATACACTGCCGAAAGATATATGAATAACCGAAAGTTACCCAAAAAAATAACTTATCTGAAACATTATTCTAGTAGCAGAACTGATATTTAAACTTACGTTAAACACACTTTTTTAAGTGATACGCAAATGTGATTTGCAAATATCATTTTGCATAATCATAGGCGAGTTGTATATCTGCCAGAAAACCAGCATGCGATATAAGTGTTGCATATCCAAATGTGAGAAGTCGATTCTTTTTTGCAACTTTTTTGAAGAGTGCGTGCGAGCCGTTTGTTTACAATTTGCCACTTACAGTTTTTCACTTACGCTTTGGGGGTACAGGACACAAAACTTTATCCGGTTAATAGTGATTGCATTAGTGGTGTTTTTTCATACCACAAACTCTTCATTTTGTGAGTCTTCATAAATTTATCAATGATTCTTCGGGTACTTCGGCTAGACTGGCATTTCCACCCGCTCTTTTTTGAAAAATGGTAATAGCATTCGTGTTAATCTATAGTCTAAATGAGTCGATCAGTAATCACACAGCTTCAGTGCAGTTATGAAGATTACGCGGCCGTTGGCTGGTGCACTGGCCTCCACATCTTTGAATGATGAGCGGCCAAACATGCCCGCAGCTCGTTTTGCATGGATCATCCTGATAGAGATGAATATGAGATTTAAATAACTCAATTTCATGCGTGACATCGCCATTGTTTTACCCGGTATCTTTGTGTTATATAAAAAAAACCCTTGCAGTATTTTTGAAGATTAACTTCTGCTCATCCCTGCAGGGCCGTCCATCTGGCGGCGGGCGGGAGAAGGGGAGATTCAGCGGCGGCGCGCGGACAGCCTCGCGGCGGGGGGCTCTCTTGCTCCTCGTTACCACACAGGTATCAGGCGGGCAAACGAGGGCGCGTATCTGCCGTGTTCTGTGAGTGTCAGGAAAATAACACCCATTACCTGCGAATAAAGGTAAATACCCATAAGACGTTAACAAGACTTTTTAATGCCGTGGGTTTGGTTCCTCAAATAATTCCTTTTCGACTTGTGTAGCCTAATTCGTTGGTAAATTGAGCGTTGATAATAGGCGGCCATTGTAAAGGCGAGATAGCAGAACTATTATGAGAAACACAACGTTAATCGATCGCACGCGATAAGATTATTAAACTGGACGAGAGACATTTCAGTGGGCCTTTGAGACGGTAGAAGCTGTCCTTTCAGCACCGCCGCCTGTGCCCAGTACTTTTAATGTATTATTTCTTAGGACAAAGGACATTACAATGACATTTCCAGTGAGAACATTCGGGGTATTTTCTCTTCGTGAATTATAAACTGTAAAAGCTCTTGTTTTGAAAAAGTTTTACCGAGTCTGGCGGGTCCTCTACTGTCAGGTCGATGTTGGTTTGTCTTGCTGTGAAAAGTGTAATAGCAATGTTGTCCGCCTTTTTGCTGATTATCTGAAGTAAACAATAAGAAAAAAAACAGAAAGATTAAATAATTATGGTGAAGACCATCATTCATCCAAGCATCTACCTTTCAACCGCCTCTCCTGGTCTAGGATTATATTATATTATATTATATTATATTGGTAACCTTAACCAATGTTTGTAACACTTTTAAAAAACATTTTTTATTTTTTTTTAAATTTGTACAACATAGCATTCCTTAGTTTCGCTAAGGTAATTTTCTCCGTAGCCTAATATTGTCAGTTTACTCAGTGGCTTTCAGTTTATAATTGTCTCGAGATGAATCAACATACACTTTTTAATTAGCATATCCTCCGGATTACAAAGATAAAAGTGTGTCATTTAAAATAATTGGATTTCAAAGACTGTGAGAGGTTACAATAACCATGGCCCTGTAGCTTAGCAACTGCACACTGATATCCATCTACATTAATAAAGTCGATACGAGATAACAGTACCTAATTATGATTTACAAGTGATACGATCATCGTTCATTTCACCCCTTTACAGATGTGTTTGGAAAACGTGAAAAATCAATACCCAGCTGGTAACTGCTGAGGGGATGCTCATATAGTGGAACATTGTGCTGAAGACAGAAAGAACCTGCTGTGAATGATCATTTCTTAATTGCCATATGGAATATTTCTATGAATAAATATGTAGGTTACTGTACTTAACAGTTAAAGTCATTCCAAAGATTATCATCCTTCTCAAGAACAGTTCATAACTATCATGCGTAACAGCTTCACTGTCTTCTCCTAAATTATATATTTTATATTCGGCTCACATAGTTCATTGCATATGTTAGAATCAGTGGGTGTCCAAACCACACAGATATTAACACAGAATCTTCCATTTACTCAAAATAAAAAATATTCACAGTCAGATAAGTACTGATTTGGTAATTGCACAACATGCAAGTATCCATTTTTATTACTCTTCTTTATTTGATGTTATTAGTTCACCACAATCTCCTACAATACGGTATAATCATCCATCCATTCTCCTTAACCACTATTCAGCACGCTGTTGCAGCAAGCTTGGAGTCTATCCCAGAAAACACAGAATACAAGGTAGGGGACACCCTGGAAAGAATCCCAGTCCATTACAAGCCACACAATCACCATTGGCAAGTCAAAGACATCAGTACAATTACATGCATGTGTTTGAGCTGGGGGAGAAAACCCACATGAAGCTGTGGAGAACATGCAAATTTCACATAAAACTGGTTGAAATTACATTCACAAGCCAGGAGGTATGAGGCTGCGGAGAAAACAAGCTGGTCTGCATTGCAAACCAGTTATTTAAAATGCAGACTGTAAAATTGAAGGATCAGGTGTGACAAGTTGTGTGAGTAATTTATTTAAAAGTATTCCTGACAATTTTGTTGAAATTTAACTTTGACAGCCTTCTCACTGACACACAAACCTGGTCACTTTTACATACTGAAGAAGGTGATTTAATACAATGACTCCCATTTAATTTGATGTAATAGTAACCAATTTCTGAAAAATTTAATTTATTGTTTTCTGGTTTTTTTCTTAGCTTTGAAACATTTTTGTAACATGTAACATGGCCATTGTATCTCCTGAGTTTAAACACCTGGATAAATTGACTAAAAATTTGTTTTGAATGACAGGCACTCAAACGTTTTTTAGTGTTTGAGAGAAAACAGGCGGTCTACAAAGATTTGGTTGTAAATTATATGCTTGTTTACACAGTGACATGGGTATTTTTTTCAAGTGTTTCTGTGAAAGCAGATTTACATAAGTCCAATGCACTTAAGATAGATGACAACTGCATGATGTAAATTGCCTTGAGTGTTTAATGTTGGCTTTGTATGTTGTTTGCTTTTAATTCTGCCTGCATAATACATTGAGTTTCTCCTGAAGGATTAACAATGGCATGATATTAGTAGTGGTTCTGTTGCTTAACTGTATTTTGGAGTGTATAACCGCAAGATGTGAGTTGTGACTGTGAATTTTTTTCCACAGAATTTTGCCATATATTACCTTCCAGATGTTTTCTAAGAGGCTTGCTTTTATCATTAATTAGAAAGCAATACCTGTGAAAGTTCCATAGCCACTGAGATTTATGCAGTTCTTATGCATATAGGATAAAGGCAATGAAGGTAATTGCACGAGTGTGGTTAAAAGAATACCTTGCAGCCGTTCACTAACGATGTGATAGTGTTTTCACAGCACACTGTTACACCTGCAACTGAGAATCTATTCTCTTCCGTTACTCTCTAAGTTTTTCTGTTTCAGTTACCTTAACACAAGTAAGTTGGAACATTTGATTTAATTAATGACTGTTTGATACACTCACTTAAAGGATTATTAGGAACACCATACTAATACGGTGTTTGACCCCATTTTGCCTTCAGAACTGCCTTAATTCTACGTG
>JABFDZ020000132.1:278855-292511 GCA_019775955.2 Pollimyrus isidori | reverse complement strand
CGGAGTACCCGGAGGAAACCCCACGACGACACGGGGAGAACATGCAAACTCCACACACATGTGACCCAGGCAGAGACCCGCACCACCATGCCGCCCATCAACAGTAATTCTATTTTGTAAATCTTTAAAAACGTTTATTTTGTTAAACGTATTAATAGTTATAAATGTAACTGCACGTGTTCGATTTAGAGAAAACCATATCATGACTGTAAACAGTATCCTTTCATGCAGTATGAGTTTTTTACTTGTTAGTGTTTTTCATTTGTAGTTTATTTGTACTTTGTTTGCTTCTCGAAAAAATAATATCGCTATGAATGTGCTAAAATATTTTATAAAGCTTTTAATGTGGTTTGACTAGTTCGTGTTTCTTGTTTGTTTTGTCTCTCGGAAAAAATAATCTCAATCCAAATCTGCTAAACAATAAAGCAACAACACACAGCAGCGCGTTCATGGAGGCAGCCATGTTTGTTCTGAGATGTGGGTAGCTCACAGTTTCTGTATACATTTTGATAAGCTATGTCTATATTCTTTGTTTCTGTTTACAATTTATTGTAATGTCACAATTTCTGTTTACATTTTCATGTTAAATAAAAACGGGAGCTTACATCTCACTGCTTGTATTTGTATTTGAAAATATAATGTGAAGTAATGTAGAAAAATGTATGTGATGCATCAAGATATCGAATCGCTGACGAGATAATCGTAATTGAATCGAATCGTGAGACTAGTGAAGGTTCACAACTCTAATTATGACCCCACTTTATGACAGTACGAATAACTGTCCATCCCTGGTGTGTCTCAGAAGTTCCTTGTAGATTAATTTTGATGCATGCTTCCTATAATGGGAACACAATTCTTCTCCATAGTAACCTCACTGAAAGAAGTGAACGTTGCAAATTCACAAATTAATAACATGTTAATTAAAAGGTATAGGAGAAGTAAAAAAAAAAAAAAACATTTACCCAGTTATGCCAAATCTCCATTTTGTTTAGAGCTTTTTGGATTTGGTTTTTAATTGCCATGTCTCATAAGTCATTGAACAATCTATTTTGAAAAATCATAGACATGCAATTCGTATTACTTTACAGTTCCCCAGTGGAATTCATATTAGTCATTATTAATCAAGTCCAAATCTTCTCTCATTAATCACTCTTTCCAATTTGCTTGTTTTTGCATCTGTCACGCCTACTGGTACAGGGACTTTATAGAACTGACATTCGATCAATGTTCTCTTACTCAGTCTTTGGATAGAGAAAAACACTCTGTAGAGACTATAAAATACTATGCCAGAATAGTCATATTAAATTTAGACATTATGATCCTAATGGTCTTTGTGCTAAAAATATTAGAAAATTGTATGCAAAATATGCTTCACAGTGTCTTCTCAGTGGTGTAATAGTGTTTTGGGTGTAAAACACATACTGTAGGTGTCTGCATTTGTTATTATTATAGACAATGCCTTTTCTTAAAAGTGTTGTCTGTTTACTGTGCTGAACACTAGTAAGATTAAAATTATTGATGGGATAGATCAGTTTTTTTTTGTGTTCAGTTTTTGATCTGTAAAGGGCAAAGACTTTAAAAATGCCATGAATTATACCTGCAGTATGTATAGTATTAAGAGATTTACTTGCCCTCCGATGGATGATCTCATTGTATAGGTGCATGCTGGTTCCACTCCAGTAAAGTTGGTGTGGGTGTTTACTCCTTTAAGTCAGCTTGGCTTGCCCACAGTGTGTTTTTCCTGTGAAATGCTGGTCATTGTTTGTTAAAGGCGATATAGTTCCTTTTTGTAAAAAAAATAGGAAGTGTTCAGAAACTGGTAACCCTGTTACAAGAGATTGAGGTCCTGGGTTTTTTTTACCCAGGTATGAAATGAGTTAATGTATACAAAGGCTTGTGAAAGATTTTGTACGCTGTCAGGTATCAGAAGACAAGTTTCCATATAGCAAATAACCTGGATATCATGAATTTTGTGGAATTTTGCTGAATCCAGAATATTTAACACATTTAATAATGTAAACTTCATTATATAAGAACTGGAATTAAAGGTCTCAAGGGTTCAACAGCTGTTTGTGCCATAAAATTCCTAAACTGTTGTATTTTACCAAAGTATGCTATTCTTTTAAAAATACTTTCATTACCATTAAACTAGGAACATAATTACAAACATGAGAAAAAGATACTGAAAGCATAACACGTTGAACAAAATGGCTGTTCAGACTGGCAAAATTTGATCAAGTAACAATATTTCTCTCTCCTATTTTATTACTCTTGGACGTCTCTGCTTGTTTATTATGTAAATGTGATTATTTTTTCCACACTGATTTTTATTGCTGTACATAAAGCAGGAAACAAGGATGTGCCATAGAACTGTCTGGGAGTGTCTGTGTTTGATGGATCAAGGTCTATCCTTTTAACATTTTCAGCACAATAGAGCTGGTTTCCCAGGTTTTCCTAAATGTTCATTCTTGCTCTTTGTCGTTATTTTTTCCACTCAGCGGTAATTTCTTCTGGAATGTCAATCAAGACACCTGGAGAGAGGTACCACAAGGCTGGGAGACTCAAGTCATCATGTGAGCATGAAACACTTGGTGCAATTTATAATTAACCATGCACCCAGGCAGACATGTTTGAAAGGATCAAATTTAGCTATTGTAGTTATTAAAAATAATAATGGTGCACTTTTGCAGGCTGTAAGTGAAGATTGTTGTAATAAAATATCTACACTGTAGAAAAATAGGTAGAAGACCCTATAAAGTTTTATAGTTATTCTCGGGGTCAAGATCTTCTTGCGTCTAAGAAAGTTATAGCCTGCACTGACATATGTACTGACGTATGTTTGGTCAGCTATATATTTTCATTATCCTCTAGCAGAGATTCAGCTCTTCAGACATGTGCATTTTTATCAATTAAATCTATTACTTTTAGATATTAGGTTTCTGTTGCTGTTTTTTCTATTTTGGTTGTTTTGCTTTAATTGTGTACTTTCAGCTTGTCTCAGTGTTTGTCTCTTTTCCTTGTTCTCTTGTCCAACAGTTTTACTGTGTGATATCGATATCACATTATTCTGAGTATCTGATTTAATCTGCCTCTTCCCACCTTTGGTCGTGTTTATAGAGGCAAAAACTAAAGGGGTACAGGAAGGTGATGTTACTCCAAACACAGGTGAACAACAACTGAAAAAAAACATGCAATTCTCATTTATTGTTGTCATAGTGATCAACCATGGCCTGGAGCTTCCAATAACACAGTTGTTGTGGAATAGATAGAAAAGGTCTAGGATGGAGAAAGGGTTTTAACCTGGTAATCTTTTATGCATTTTTCCTTGATGTCTGCTATTTTGCTATTACTGGATTACTTGAATGTATCTTTTGAATCTTCTGTTTATTTAAGATGGGCCTTCTCAGTCACCTTCCAGGTCCCCAGGGTTTTGTTACAGCTTAATATTTCCTGTCTTTGTACAAATAAGATAAGTTTTGTCATACAACCCTCTGCATATGTTGGGTATATTTGACACAAAAATAATGTAGCAGTGTAGCAGCTAATGTTGCTCACATGAGTGTTTTGGACTTGTTGACTACATGGGTAACTAAGGCAAACCGAATCCTAAGGTATCTATAAAATATGCATAAATCAATTTCAGCTGTTTGTTTATTAATGTTGTCCCTGAGATACCTTCAGATAGAGAGAAACGTACCATTTTGTACTTCACTCATTTACACAGCAGCTTATTTAGTCATCCTAATTCTGTAATGCTGACATATAACATAACCGTTTCTTTGCTATGTTAAGTAACTAGAAAGCTAGCAAGTTTGCCTAAACATACTACAGCATACTAAACTAATACTAAAATAATTTCAACCTGTAATTAGACCTCTGTCCAGATGAATTAGCGTTCTGAATACATTTCATAAACTGCACACTTTTCTCCCCAGCCAATTCCAGCAAATATTGTATCTCAAATTCCAATGTCTCCAATAGGTTTTATTCTGTTAATATCCCTCAAATTTGGACTGGCCAGTCTAGCACATACCTGAATTCTCATGGGGAACATCTCAAAACCAGAGCACATAAGTTCATTTATATAAACTCAGTGTTGGAGATGTCTATTAACAGTTTTATCGGCCCAAAGACCATTGCAATGACCATTAAATATGAAACAACAATATAAAATACACCTGTTATCCACTGGCAAAGTATGTCATGCATTTCCATAATCTTGGTATGAGAACCTTGACACTTTACTATATTATGTAGTTTTTGCTGTAAGTGCTGTTGCTCAGTCCCTTTTAAATGCAAATGTATTATTTGCTGTGTTTGTTTTTTGTCTGGCACCAAATCAGTGTGTTTCCTTATATACAATTCTTTTCTGCCTTGAAAACAAATGTATTCTAAATTAGTAGTTGAAAAGGATGGATAAGTAAAGAGGAATATCAAAATGGAAGTGTGTGATCAATGAGAATATGTTAATCTATTTTTTATGGAATTTTAAATCATGGGTGGTTCAGCGATCTGGGAAATCTCATGGGATAAAGAAAGTCAAATAAAGACCAAGTGCTTGTAGATGTGAATTAGCAACTAGGGTGTTCAGATCAATTAAAATCAATTTATTTTTATATATATCGCTTTTCACAACAGTTGTCCCAAGGCACTTTATATGAGTGTGTTGTGATACATTAAACATCATTAGAGTTGTTATATATTTGGTTCTGATTTTGGTCACCCCCTACTCCAATATGAATGAACTATTGTAAAGCAAATATTGCTTCTGAATGAGTATTCGTTGTTGCAATGATGCAGTGGATGTTTCTCTAGAGAAAAAAAATCAGTAAGCATATAAAATGAAATGGCATTCAGATTTATTCTGTAGTGAGGTTCCGCTTTATAAACTGGATGAGGTATACACAACATGGATGAAGTTATACTACACTGGATGTGAAGGACCTACTGTAAGACTGGAGACCATCTGCCAAAACCCATGCAGAATGGAGTTTAAAAAATGGATTTTGCTTTGGAGGGTTCATGCTTTACTTCGGACAGAACATTTGAGTAAGCATTCTTGGAGACTGCATCTGAGATTATTCATTTGTTTTCTCCTCCATCTTGTTTGCTGACAATTCCATCTATGACCTCTCCTTCTTCCACGCCTATAGCTAATAGATGGCTTGTTTTATTACCAGTTGGGGCAAACTAATCTGGAACAAATTTATAAACCCTAAGACTGGTTGTGCCATTAATGAATTTTTTAATTTTACCCAGACCACAAACATACTTGTAACAAAGGTAAATATGCTTGATTGCCTGTTTGTTTGTGCAGTCTGCAGCCTCAAATGATCTTTATGATATAAAATATGAACCAAGTAGATCATATTTCTTAGTTGGCAAAAAATAAACCAAATTGAGGGAACTAAAATGTATTGGATATTAGTCTAATAATTCTGTATTAGGCAGTCTAAGCACAGTGGTTGACCTAATAAATAAATAAAATTAACTAATTCTGTATCTTTTTCTTGCACAAACCCGTCTGCTTTGGTGGGAATTTATGATGACCATTACTTAAGCTGAAATCCACACCCCCCAAAATCAATTGTGACACTCTTAGTGGTGGTTTAAAGTAATCTGGGAACGAGAGCAACTGCACAGATTGTACAATCAAGTGTTTTTTTTTTTTTGGTCCTTATAATGACCAAATTGACCAGTTTGAATTAGGGCGAATAGGGAGGAGTAGATCATGGGTTCTGTTTTAATGCCAGCTTGCCACTTGGGGGGGGTGGTCATCCCAGCGGCACCTTTACATCCAGAATTTCCATTACTGCCCGGGCCATAAATCTGACTCCTTTGCACAGCCAGTAATGGTAGTTTGAGACCTGAGGTCACTGTCTGACTCTTCTACTTGCATCATTTTCCCCTCTTTCTCCTTTTTCCGTCTTTACCCCTCTGACTTTGTTGCCACTCATCATCTCTCTTGTGGTTATTCTCCCTTTGTGATCTTATGCCTTTTTGGATGTTTTCTGTTTTTTGTCATTATGGATTTTTCTGCCTGGTCTATTGCCCTTCTGGTGAATTAACAGTGTTTTGGTGACTGGGGTTTGCCCTCAGTAGTGTCCTGAGATACCCAGTTTCTTCCTTCAAGATAAAGACGCTTTAGACTGCTACAGCCAAGCAGTTTCTGGCTTTAATGAGCTCCCGAGAGGTTGTGGCACTACAATAATGGAAGTCAGAGCTTATTTGAGTGGCTTTCAGAGCCCACTGTGGCACTGCTGCAGGTTTGCTGATTTGAGTGCACTCACTGGTTGTTTTGATGCAGACGTGTGGGGAACACTCTGCAGTTCATAGTATTCCCACCATTTGGTTCAGTCATGTCTACATGAGCCTGTTACACTGCTTCTTTAAGTAGGGTCTGAATGGTTGTCACTGGTTTTCCCCTTACTGGATGTCTGAGGAACAGAGAAAAGCAGATAAATGCCAGGAGTAACCCTGACATTGTTAACAACTGGAATGATGTTATGTGTGGACATCGAATTAAAGATATTTGTGTAACGCTTTTCGAAACACTTGCCGGTTAAACATTCATAACAAAGGAAAAAAACATTATATGTTAAAAATGCTTGTGTATATAGGTTTGGACCCAGTAGATTCTTGGTGGTATGCTGAAATAAATAAACTGAAAAGATAGATGATGTCTCAGATTCAGTTAAATGTCTGTCAGTATTGTGAGATAAGGGTCCTCGGTATTTTCTGCATTTGAGGCTGATTTCTCCTGGAATAAGGTTAAGTTGTACCAGCCTGGAACCACAGGTGTAAGGTGGAGGATGGCATCAGGAGATTAAGAGATTTCTTTGTAGGGCATGGGTCACCTTCACCATGCACCTGTGCATTCTCTGTACCTAATTTCAGTAGTGTTTGATTTTTCTCAGACAAAGATCATCCATCCATCCATCCATCCATCCATTATCTGCCACTCACCTGGGATTACAACACTATAATTTAAAACTTTACATATGTAAAGGGTTTTTAATGGCTAAGTTACCATAATTGAGATCACTGAATTTGCAGCATTTGATTGGCAGTCATGGAGAGCAGCACTCCTTCTGCCCTAAGGCGTACTTCTCACTCTGAGCATATCCTGGCAGCATTCCCATACTCACCAACAACTACACTAATGTAATGGAGAAAGCACCGTATCAGTATGAGGAAAGGGCATTCAAATAAATTGTCAATAATAGCCTGACTGCTTGACCTTTAGAAAACCTGCTATGATTGAAAGTTGTAGTTTTAGTTTAAAAAGGGGCATCCTTAATTGTGTCAGTCTTAATTAGGTCTGACAGAGTCTATGCGCATTGTAAAATAAACAGCAACTGTCAATGTTAATGCCATGCATATGGTGTTAACATTTAGTCATTCAATAAGTTTACATGGATACCTTCAGTGATAAGGCTCACTGAGATTCGACACTGGATATGTCAACATGGATGGATGCCTGTATACAGAAGCCGTCCATGGAACTGGATTGAATTTATTTCAGAACAATGGTCCTAAATTGAGCACTACTGTGTAATTACATTTCTTTTGGATGCTTCATATGGTTGTTGTGTTTAATACATTCCTAAATGTATTTTATTAGTGTGTATTAGTTATTAAAAATTTGCAAGGAAACCGTATTTGTTTCTGCGGTGCTCAGATGTTTGTGTATAGGCTGAAGCTTTCTTCCGGTTAAAATGGACAAATGGAAAGCTTTCGGGGTATCAGCAAGTGGCCGTCCAAGCTGTGGAGCTAATGACCTGGCGCCCACAGTCGTCCAGGAGGTGAGGTGGTGACCTGGCCTGAGGCACTCATTTCCTGGACCTGGATGCATCCCTGCATCTCTTCTGTAATTAAAAGGCGATTACTGCGGTACATCTGCCTGACATTCTTACAGTTACTGTACATGAAATGAAGGATATGTGAAGCATACTTTTATTTAGTGTTACGCATTAAGCGTTATTAGGCCCTATGGTGAACTGCACATTAATTCATAAACATCATCAGGGTTTCCCTTGCCTTGTGTCTAGTACTTCCTGGGATGGGCTTCATGATCTCCTTTACCCTGAAATGGATAAGTCAAATCAGTCACATAAGGACATTTCATGTGATGTGTGAATGTGGGTGTGTCAGATCTGGGGGTCAGGGGGTGTGCTTCTTAGGGAAACCCCTATGAGTAGGCAGGTGGGGGTGGATTCAGCGCCACTCTGACAGAACCCATTTGATCTCATTGTATTTTATCTCTCCAGTGTGGTTTTCTTTTCGTAATTAATTTTTCATGTGATGAAAGGGGAGAAGTGAAGAAATGATTGTTGTTTTTGCTGATAATGAAAATGCAGGTTTTTGGCATCTCTCTCGGCTGTCTTACTGGCTTCCCTTTCCACCTCCCTTTCTGGAGAAGGCAGTACATGCAGAAAAACAAAATGAGAAATGTGGAAGGGAAGGAAGGAAAGAGCATTTAAAAGAGACCTGGCCACATTTGAGGAAAGCAAAAAAGGTTTTTGTTTATTATCTGTCATGCTCCATTGGCATCAGTGCTTGTAATGAAGCTGAATGAAACAGATTTGTTGAATGGATCTTTTGGAGGAGTAGTGGCCGGAAAGCATGGTAGTCGCAGAGGGGGGCGGGGGTTTCAGCACTTCATGATTTACTACCTCCAGTCTGTCACTTGAAAGCTTGAAAAAGTGGATTCACAGACATTAAATCTAATCAGGTCTGAGCTCAAGGCTATAATTACTGTAATAGGCTACAACATCTAATCAATACTCATCATGGCTGTTCCCACCTCAGCACGACTATGGTGGCCAAGGATTTTTACTGTATTTGTACTTTTTGCCAGTTTGGCTGAGGGATTGAATAGGTTGAGGTAGTTCGGGATTGGGAGCTCCGGCATAAGGACGACCATAAATCCTGTCTGATGGAGCAGAGGACTCTCATCTGTTCCATTTACCCCCTTCTCCCATCTCTCTGTATATCTCTTCATACTCAGGCAGTCCTACACAACCTTCGCCGCCCCCTAGTTCCCCACAGAATTCCGTGTTAATGCCTTCTTTATCTAAGGCACAGTTTTTTTGGTCTGTTGAGTTAGATGTTTTCTCGGTGTGCTTCTCTGCGTGTGCATTATTATTTTATTTCACCCCAGAAGATAAATTTCCATAGCATCGTCGAACACATGCGGGTGGATCCCTGACATTGTCCCAGCATTAATCACTCGGCTTGCATCAGCTCCAGGGTCATTTATTGACATGAAAGCAAGACATAGTATCATGCAAATAATACCAATAAATCACACAAACAACATGCATATTATAAATTCAACAGGACAGATTAAAAATGCAAAATATATTGATGGAAGCATATGCATGTGAAATATGAGCTTAAGTATGCAGGTGGCTCAATGTGTAGCACTTTTGCCTCACACCTCCAAAAGGTAGCCGTGCTTATCCCTCCTGCGATGGCCTGGCACTCTGTCCGCAGTATATCCCTGCCAATGTTGGCTGGAAGGGGTCCCAAGCCCAACACCGACCCTGTCCAGGGTAAGCAGAAGGGTGCATGGATGCAGGAACTGCAGAAACACGCATTAGCACCACTCATCTTTAAATATGCTTCTCATTGAATGAGCTGTTGTCACTCGTGTTCTCATCATGCCTCCTCATTGTGATGCTTCACCGGGCAATGCCAATCTTGTTTTCAGCTTTCGGCTTGGTTAATATTCCAATTCCAGTGAAACACGAGGCTACGCTGCAGGATTTCTGCAGTTTAATTATAATTTTGTTGTTTAAACATTATTGTGGGAAAAAGCGTTAATGGGTACCTAGAATGATTGTGAGTGTAGTTATTTGTGCAGGGTCAGATCCATTGTGTTTATGGGTGGGTAGTAATTACCAAAGGGGCGGCATGGTGGTGCAGTGGTTAGCACTGGGACCCGGGTTCGAGTCTCCGCCTGGGCTTCCTGTGTGTATAGTTTGCATGTTCTCCCCGTGTCGTCATGGGGTTTCCTCTGGGTACTCCGGTTTCCCCCCACGGTCCAAAAACATGCTGAGGCTGATTGGAGTTGCCAAATTGCATGTGTGTGTGACTGGTGTGTGAGTGTGCCCTGCGATGGGCTGGCCCCCTGTCCAGGGTTGTTCCCTGCCTCGTGCCCGTTACTTCCGGGATAGGCTCCCGACCCCCCGCGACCCAGTAAAGATAAGCGGTTTGAAAAATTGATGGATGGATAGTAATTACCAAGCAGTATCTTTTGGGGAACCTGTGTAACTTATGACTAGCTTCCTGATCTGAGTGTGACAAAAGCAGAGTTACCTGCCTAGTGTGGGTGTTGCCATTGTTGTGTTGTTACTGCTGCCTGTCAGGGTTGGGGTTTACCATGGCGAATACACATTTGCTCCTTTGTCCAGCCTTCTCATTGGGAACCAGAGGCCTAAAGATCTCGCCTGAATTGCTTTTTGAATTTAATTACGAAAATGTTGTTTAAAAAGCTGCCTACTTCTTATGCAGGTGTCAAATAGAGCAGGCCTTTCTAAAAGTACAGCGTGTTACACTGGTATACTGCACCAATCTTTCACACAGCATGCGTTATCTGCACCTGCTGCAGAGAAAGACAGAGAGAGATCAAACGGCATTAGTGTTACAAAGACTAATGGGAGATGAGAGAGAATGGAGACCGAGAGAAGGCTGTAACCTGAGTGTGAGAGAAGCTTGGGCATATTGCAGCTCACTCACTGTCCTCTCAGATCCTCAGTATTGCTGCTCAAAGTAGACTTGTCCTCTCCTCATTTAGCAGTGAGCTGGAGGACTTACCACATCATACTCACGCTCCCCCCCCCTCTCTCTCTCTCTGCTTTTCCTCACATCCCATGCACTCCCATACCTCCTGCTGCTCCTCCCCCTCCTGCTGTTCATCTCTGCTCTTCCTCCAAGTGCTCCTCTCATCCGCCTCTCTCCTCTTCCTTCGGGCTTGATGCGTGTCCCTTTGCTACGCTCCAGAGGTGTCTAGTCGCTCACGGAGAGGGAGGGAGAGAGAACGTGTGTTCTTTTTTTTCTTCCCCCGACGGCTGTGTTCGAGAGGGTTGCTGAGAGAGACACGGAGCCAGTGGCTGACCAAACCTTCCAATCTCCACACCCGGCAGGTGTCCACCATGCATCTGGTAATCCGATTTCACTTTCTCTGAGTTCATTTCTTCCCATCCTCTCACTCTCTTCTTTCCTCTTTTCTATAACACTTAGAAGTACATATGGGGTATTTTTCTGTTGCTTCCTCTCCATCTGTTTTGCTTTCAATCTATTAATTCTCTCTTTTCATCACTGGCTCTCTGCCAACCTACTCCAGCTTATCCGAGTAGCTGGGCTCGTCACTTTATGCCAATTAAGTAAGGAGATGTCAACTCACCTCCTCTGAAGGATCAGCTGCATCTGTTTGAATTGTGGGTGAGCGGCAGCGAGCGTGGCTCCCCTGGGGGAATGTAATTTACTGTGTTGTTATTGTTATTATCGCAAATCCCTGCACAAATGTACTGTGTGCCGGAAGGAGCAGTGGGTTACAGCTGGCGCAGACATGCTGTTCTGTCTTCCCATGTCAGGTGATGTTGCACTGTTTTTGACGCAGATTTTTGTTGGTTTTGAAGTGGGAACTTTTTTTTGTCTCGAGTGTGCTACACAAATGTATTTCTTTCTGTTCCCTGTAGTGTTTTTTACTATTAAGAAAAACAAGCTAAAATCTAAGTCTGGGTCTTGTCATATTTGCTCGTGTGACTGAACTGCCGAGGTGTGTTCCGCTGCTTTGTTGGTCTCCTGTCCTGCTTCAGGTACCGTGACCTGCACATTTGTGCTCTGGTTTTTATATACCACTAGGTAAGCGGATAAACGATCGCACTCACCACCTGCCGGATCTCACAGGGAAAGCGCGTTTGCAAGGGCTGATGAGGGAGCGCAATAGACTCAAAACTGCCATCTTGGCTGGCAGCGGTATACTGATTTGCGATCCAGGTATCTACCTGCCTTTCCTCACCCTGGTGGTGCCAACTTTTGACAGATAAAGAGAGGAAGGAAAGTGAAAAAGAGATGCAATAGAGTGCTGTGTCCCAGCTGGCTCTTTGCCTGAGTTATAAAAGGTGGTGAAAACTTAGTGAAACGGCAGTGGAATTTAGATGATTTGCCAGGATCACCATTTTACCACTGGTTGGGTGAGTGTAATGGAAAAACCGATTACAGTGACAGCAACAATGATAATGAATAAAATGATAATGATGACACCATGATTAAGCTACTGCAACTGTTCTGCCACTGTGCTTATATTGTCTGTGACTCCTTTATTACGGGTGACATTAGTAGTCGGGAAGCAGTTAATCTTAATCATTCTCTCTCAGTCTTTGCCACTCACAGTTATGAATGTAAATTGACATCTACCATCCAAGACATTATATTTGGGGGGGAAAACTCAAAAAACAACTTATTTATTAATGTTTGCCTGGATGTGGGTCCTATGAGGTGCTTTAATGGGTAGCCAAATAAGTTGCTATTTCATGCCCATGTTAAGGTGATTTTTGAATTAGCATCCAACTTTTAACTTATGATGCATTTTGTCTTGGAATTATGTTAATGATTTCAAACTTCTTGTGTTTAACTTGATTTTGTTAGTTAGTGTATCACTAATCAGAAATTATTGTTGTGCTGGCCAAGCTGCCTTGGCACAAACGATTATGCCATTTCATAATAGTTTGAGTGATTGAATGGTGCAATGTGGAGGCCATTTATTAGGGTTATATCTAGCGAGATACATATTCATGCGTTCTGTTTGGGAGGAGAGTGAGGGCTGCCCAGGCCCTGTTGGGTTTTGATGTCATTGGAGCTGCTGCTGAGCTGCAGGTCCCCTTGGTGCCAGTTCCTCTGGGTAGTGTGGGAACATGTGCGCAGCTCTTCTCTTTTTGACCACGCCACTTCTAGCTGTTGTGTGAGACTCAGCCCTTCCTTGCTCTTTTTTCTTCATTTCTCTCCTAGCTTTCTTCTTCGGCACCCCAAAGTCTCTCAGCACTGGCCACTCCCCTTCGAGTCCTTCTACATCTCACTCTGTGGACCTTTTCATTTGCACTCTCTCACTTAATTTTCTTCTTCATCTTCTGTCTTTACTTTATCTGCTTTGACAAAGAATTATCAAGGGGCTTGCACTGATACAATGATTAGTCTTGACGGTATTTGAGCTTTTTAGGGCAATGAGCTTCTAAATAGGTATTTAAACTAAATTGCAATGGTGAATGTAGGCACAGGGTATGTCTGTTAACCTAATGTGAGTCTTAGTGTCTGAGTTTGAATTTTCCTGCATTAATAAATATATGCTGGGTGACCTACTGTATATTTGTGTTTTTATTATGAATCCAACTGACACAAGAAGGAATGTGAAACGTAATGTCATATTGAATCTAATTATTATAAGTTTGCTCTCTTTATAATAGTACCCATACACTGGCTAATTATGACTACAAGAGTCCAGTTGTAACAGAACTGATGTTGTATTTCCTTAATGCTTCATTTAAAGTAACAACATGTAGAGTAGGAAATAGAAAACTTGACCATCTATAAAT
The DNA here is from genome assembly GCA_019775955.2 of Pollimyrus isidori. Lineage (NCBI taxonomy): Eukaryota > Metazoa > Chordata > Actinopteri > Osteoglossiformes > Mormyridae > Pollimyrus > Pollimyrus isidori. Next base: position 278,913 of record JABFDZ020000132.1, on the reverse strand, counting down.
AAAGCAGCTTTATTTCTTATTTTCTTATCATTTCTTGAAGGATGTGAAGGTAGTAAAC
>JABFDZ020000132.1:267366-278755 GCA_019775955.2 Pollimyrus isidori | reverse complement strand
GAGGGGCCTGCGCCCCAGGGCCATCACAGCAGGGGCTCCACTGTAAAATCTACCAAGAGGCCCAGACGATCATACAAAATTCACAATTTGCCAAGAACCCTGCCTCCCTGGACTGGAAAATTTCACTAAAGTCCCCTCCCAGACCTGTCGCCCCTCCCTGCTGTGAGGCCCCATTTCCACCCCTGAACAGAACCATGGCTTAGCCCTCCCAGTTATATTTCCGTTCTGTGACAATGTGCTATCCTGAGGGCTATGTCACTGCAGGATGCCTGATTGGTTTGTATAATATCCCAGCATGCCTCTTCGTACTTCCCCTGAGCCTCTGTCAACCCAATCAGACTAAACTACCTGAATAATTGCCCCTTCATCATTCCATATTGCTTCTCATATATACAATTGTGGTGAGTTTCTAATCAAACTCTATTGAGCTTAAAGCAGCCTTCATTTTTATGATATTGAATTTCCTACTATCTTCCTACCTTAAACACTGAATTCTGCAAACATTGGTTCAGACAGATACATTTTTAAATGTTCGCAAGAAATAAGACAGAACGGAAATCATATAATAAGTGCAAGTCCTTTTAGGACCTGGACCTGTACGCAGAGTTTGTATATCTGTATCTTAAGTAGGACTTTTCTGTTGTGTCCATTAGCAAGACAATGGCTTTGTTCAGTAAAAATATCTGTCCAGTAAAAATGTGATGTGTTATAAAAGGGTAAATGCAGGTATTATCGATGATGGAAAGAAGTTTGAGCCAAGTGAGTATATGGTGTCTCTAAGTCATTTTGAATAAACACTTGCTGAGCACAAATGTCTTTTTCAACAATTTAGATTTCATGGGCTGCTGGGTTTGTGTGTTATTGTGGCAGAGTAAGCCTTGGTGCAAAATTCATTCTTTTAAAAGGCTTTTCGCTTCTTACCTAAACAGTGGCTATCGCATGGGCTGCCCATGAGGTTAGGTGTAGATAGTAACATCACCTTTGTACCTGTTGCTGCATAGATGCCACCTTTATCCATAAACAGTGGCTTGGTAAAGCATGCAGATTGGTGCTGAAATTTGTGGACCCAATGAAATGTGATGAAATTGCTTCTAGTGAAAACTATGCAATTAATCACACACATCTATTGCACCATTCCTATGCAAGGAGAATCATTATAGTTGAGATATGAGATATCACTGAGGAAAAATGGATTTACACGCCACTTTCTATCAGTCAGCTTTCTGCGCTGCTGTTGAATGGCAGACAGAATTTAAATTTATTCAATATGTAATTGCTGTATGGAATTTTTAACCCATATCAGTCACTTTAAAGATGTCTCAAATGTGAATAAGTAATGCAATTTAACAAATACATATTGTACATGCAGCCTCAACTACTGTAATAATCACCAAGTTGTGGAACTGGGTTACTTGCCAGAACATATGTGTTTAGAGAATATATTATGCCATTCCTTTTAATTGGCTGCATTGAGGCCCAAGTCCACCATATTCCCTCAATAATTGGTTTGGAGCCCAACCCTCCCTCTTGATCTAAGATCAATACAGGGGTCTCTGTGATTTCTGGTTGGAACCCAGCGGATGTCGATTTTCTGTGCTGACACCACAGGGAGAACAGAAGAAGTAATTATTGTAAAAGTGTTTTTTTGTCTTTCACTTTGATCTGGAATTTAACTAGTGCCCACCGTTGTAGCATCAGGCAGCATTCAATTCATTATTTATGTTTTTATTTTCCCTCTTCCAGCTGCCTGAAATGCCCATGATTTTGAAGGTGTGCATAAATCTAAGGGCTGTATTTCCAGGTGTTGAATTATGTATATTCTTTAACTCTGATGCCATGCTGAAGGGCTACAATACATGGAGTTTTTGGGTATAATAGCAGAAGATAATGTATGCTGGAAGTAAACCAATATAATCCCAAAGCATGACTCAGTTTCTTATGTTAGATTCCAGACTGTAGATGGGTTAGTTGCTGCTGAGACTTGTAAGTAAGCAAAGAATGAGCCAAATATTTAACTACAATTTAGAAGTAGAACACAGATAGTTAGCAATAGCAGTATGGGCCGAGTGTAAGACACTGCAGAATTACTCACTGTTCCACCAGTGCGCACAGAAACGTGAAAAATGTAAGCAATGCAAAATATCTTCCATATGATAATGTAACATAAATAATGGATTATGTTTATGCCAAGGTCATGTTCAAGTGCTGAAATGCAAGGACACGCATCGTTCTTAGTGGCTCAGCAATTCTTAACGAACGGCAGGATAAACACACAACTGCTCACTTCTACTCACATGATTCTTCACAACAGTTCATCCCTAAAACCCCGGATAGTAGCAAGAACAGGAATAAGGTCCATTTTATACGTATAGTTGCCCTTGTGAAACATAAAATGTTGTGCAGGGGTTGGGGAGGCTGCCATCTCACCAACCACAGGCGCCTCCTGCATGCTGATGAGGGTTAGGTAGTTGTGAGCCCAGTGGAAAGATCGGGGGAGGAGTATACCGGTAGTATGGGTTTCCAAACCACTGAAAACATTGTATAACCCATTTTAAAAGGCAACTTTTAATAGTCTTTCTTCCTTCTCAGCTCCTGATTTTTGGACTAGATCTTCCTCTTTTTAGCACCCGTTATGGGCTGATTGAAATTCTGCAGTTTTGCAGCCTTTAATCAACTGGTTTTTCATCTCGCCTCACTCATGGCCCCTCATTTATGGTACTGGGCAGAGCAGCTTTGCCTACCAAGTTCTTCAGATGTATTCTGGCCACGCCCCCTCCAAATTACCCCCTGCATGCTCGTAAACAGCTGCTCCCAATTGCAGAATTCAGAATTTAGTGCCTCAAATCCCCTGGCTGTTCTCACAGAGGAGTACTAGCTCGTCTGCTACTGTTTTTGTAGGCAGATCATGTGTGGTGAGCATTTAATTAGTTCTGTGATTTTTTTCCCCCTCTCTATCTAGCTTCTGTGAACTGTGTGATACCTAGAGTTCTTGGGAACAGTAACTGTAATGTAATCATTGAATTTAAAAAATGTTCTAAGGCTGAAAACTGCATACGTCAACATGTTGTGTGAAATGCATAGGATTACGGTTATGAAAGATATTTAAACATTTCCCCAAACCACATGTCTATCTTGAATGTACATGTCACACCAGAGCTAGATATGGACTGCATGTTTCTTGGACAATTTGTAAATGAAAGCAATAGGTGTAACGGGAAACAGAAAGGAAATTGCTGTCACTGTTCTACATGCTTGCATTTTCTTATGTCAAACCAACTACTTCCCCTCTTTATAATTATAAATGATCTTGCTGCTTTTAGGGACTCTTGTGAATTTTCCTTTGACGTTCTCAGACCGTAGCTACATTTTATATTTAAATGAGGTGAGAGACCTCAAACCGATCAGTGAGTAAAGGTCAGCCGCTTGTTTGTGATTGCTACTGTAGGTCGACGTCGCCCACTCAGGTGAGACCTGTTCTGTTTTCGCCATCATTGGCAGTTAATATTAGGGTTTCGGTGCCACTAACTGTAAAGCCAGCAGGATGAATTGCCTTTGAAATATACTTCCTGCAGTCAGGTCACGATTAGCCGGAGACGCCGCTTGCTGTTTAGAGATGCGTGTATGTAAACAGGGTCACGTCCACAGGGTGAATAGTGCTGACACAGTCCCTGGGCCTTGAAGCAAATCATCGGTAGCTTTGTGGGCTTCGCTTACTGGATCTTATTAAAGCCGTAAATATCACCAAGACATAAATCTGACATAATGATTTAATCCCCCCTCCCCCTTTTAGCCTCGTAAATCCATATGTGTGTGCCGCTCGTATTCATTAATATCACGTTAATACCTCACACTCATTATAGTGCGTAGTAATTGCTAGGATTTATTTGACTGTAGGAGGCTGGTATTTTTAACGTGCCTCACTTCATTCGCTTTAATCCCTTTCAAAAGTAGTATAACATCATCTGAGCTTTGCAGTTTATTCAAACTGCGATTGAATGGTCTGACCAAATATTTTATTTAATTAACCCGGTTTTGATACCCATTCACATTTTCTGGCACATGCTGAAAAGAGCCGGCACCAGACATGGTGGTGTGAACGTTGTTGGAGTAAATAAGTACAGTCATGAGCAAAGCACAAACACAGGAAAATAGGCATGGCTTTCATAACCATTAAAATCCTATCAAAATATGAGTGTGACACCTTATGAAACAGTCACTGGTTTCTTTGATATAAATGATGATTAAATATTCATTGTATTTGCTGGATGAAATGGAAAGCAGTACTACTGCTTGCCTTTCCAGTAAAGGAGTCTGTTTCAGAATTTCTCTGAAAGTTACACATAGTTAACTTTCTGAATTAACGTAAAAGAAGCTCCATACACGAGTCTGATGGTAAACATTCCTGGGCAAATGAAAAGGTCATGGATGACATATTGTCAGATTGGTAGCAAAGAGACAGTCAGCATTGCAGAGATTTTCTGCATGTAGGTCCCTGGGTGACTTGCTTAATCATAACTTTGTTGTGTGAAATCCCTAAATGGCTAAGATGATAAGGGATGGTGTTCCATTGCCATGTTGATGGTAGATACACTGCCTGACCAAAAAAAATGTTGCACAGTTTAATATTTTGTTGGACCACCTTTAACTGTGATTGTGGTGCACATTCGTTAATGGATTGTTTCCATGTGCCTATGTGGCATCTCGACATTTTTTTTCATCCAGATTTGCATTAATATCTTGTCAAGATGATAGGTGATGATAGGTGAGCTGCGGCACTCCGTAAAGTCTTCTTCAGCACATCTGAAAGTCTTTCAATGCGGTTGAGGTCAAAACTCTATGCTGCCCAATCCACGTGTGAAAATAGTTCCTTGCGTTCCCTAAACCAGTCTTTGACAGTCCGATCCCTATGAATCTTGGCATTATCATCCCGGAATATGCCCATACCTTTAGGTAAGAAAAAATCCTGGGATAACCTGGCTATTCTGTAGATTCTTGTATATTCAAATGACTTCACCTTATTGCTCCATAACGTTCCTAAGCTTTACTAAAGCTGCTATCATTGGCTTTTAAGTACCTGCTGATTTAAACTCAAGTGGTGACTTTTTCTTCACCAGGCAGTGTATGTTTTTTTCTTTTTCTTTTTCTTTTTAGGAAAACCATAAAAAATTGTAAGCTTCCTCAGCAGATGGAAATTAACAAACATCAATAAAAATATTGTTGTTTTTTTTATCCCATTGGAAATGTACAACACCACAATGATCTATAAGTGTACATTGTGTACAGTGTGTACATACTACAGTTGACAGTGGAAGTAAACAGTCAGTGCATATGTACAGCATTGATATTCCACCAGACCAGCAGAGGGCAGATGTATTGTAATAAATACAAATACAAGCAGTAGGGGTGAGGTGGGTAAACTTTTAAGTTCATACTAGGCTTGGGAATTTTAGGGTAATACTGCATACCGTGTTATTTAGTACTATTGATGACAAAATTAGCCAGGACCCCTCCCCCACAACTATTCTTATGCTCTTTTTTCATTGACCTTTGCGTTGCTAAAGTCAGTGCTGCCACCTACTGGGATCATCTAGTCATTTTCTTTGTACATCCGTATTATAATCCATTATAATCTGGGCTGCATCAACAAAATCTATACACTGGTATACGTCTCAGGAATTTGACAAATACACTGAAGTTTAAGTCTCTGAGAGACAAAATATGCCCATAGACGTGCTCTGTTGTCAGGCTCACGTTATTACATGCATGTCGAGCACATAAGCATGGAAGATCCATACCTGTTAGGAGATATAATTTTTTAATCTCCCTCTGCCACTACCTACTAGTGGCTGCTGCCTTGTTACCTTCTGCTGGTATGTGACCTGGCAGCCTTTTAATGCAGCGTTTGTGCATCCTGGTGTATGACTGAGATAAAGAGACTGGGCACACCAGACAGAGGCAGTATGGGTTTCTATTACCGCATCCCAGGCTGAAATCATCATGCCGCAAGGAGAAAATTGGTGTGGACAAAGCGACAGAGTCATATTTCAGCCTCCACTGGACACCAGCAGACCGTTTTAATCCTGCTATCCAATTAGAGGTATTTACTCATTGAATTACTCCTGTGATAACAATTATGTATGTAAGGGTAATGGATTGAGGTGATTTACATACAAATTAAAATGCCTTCACAGTGAAATGAGGTGAGTAAATAAATATATTAACAAATTGTGGGAATAATTTGATAAATTGGAAAATTGCTCGATGGGAATATCTTCCTGAGATTGACTTTTTTGTAGAGGAGAGAACATTTTTACATAGTGAGAAGCAATGCTTATGTTTATACACATACACACACAAACACATGTATTTTACAAAGGTCGTGCAGATACAAGCAAATTAATGTTTTATGTTAACTGCTGCTCAAATCTGTAGCATGATGTTATGACTGGTGGATGCTTTTTAAATTGACAAGTTCTATGTTTAAATCAAACGTAGAATATTAATCATATTCTACGTTTAAAAATATGGTTGTCCATAATGGCAGTTTCCTTAGTTCTCCTGTTATTTCAGTCCCCGGTTAAAGTATGTTTCAGTGAATGCGTTTGGTTGCTTGTGAGCATCCATTTTAGGGTCAGCACTTGCCTGTTTGGGCCTCCCATATTCCTGAAGTTTATCTGAAGTACCTCTCTCTACATCCAATCTTCACCCAGCTACACCCCTGGAAGATTCTACAGCACAAAGTAAACAGCTACCTTTTGGAATGCAAAGTGCTGATAGGATGAGCAAAGGAACCTTTCTGACTGGAGCTACTGCGTTTGCTGCGGAATAAATCCCTGCTGATCTCCCTCCCTCCCTCCCTGAAGAAGCAAAACCACTTTATTCCTCAACCAGGGCTCCAGGGGTCTCCTGATCTGTTTCATAAGTGAACAGTCTGCCATCTACAATTTCCATGCAGAAGGAGAGCATCTTAAATGGCTTGGCCACTTCATCAGTAAACGCTTTTCCCGAAAACTGTGAAACGTGAGACGATAAAGATCCGGTTGCGATGTGACTTTGCGCTGAACGTCCATAGATCACCCCAAAATAACCTGGCTGACCGGAGGGAACTGCAGCTCATCCCAGGACTCTGAAACTGATAGCATGGAGTACAAGGATGGAAGGATTGGAGCCATGGGCTTAAAGCAGGCTGCTCTCTGTGCTGGTGATATTCCAGCAGGGAAGCACCACATGCTAGAGAGCATACAAAATTATTCTGTCTCTGTCTCAGCCAAACCACTTTGACAAAGAATAAAATTATAATCACTGAAATTTCTGCCTTTACCTATTTACCCATAATATTTGCACACATAATAATTTCACATTATTTCCTTACAAATTCACCCACTTAAAATCGTATACTGAAATATCTAGGAAGCCAAAAGCTAAGATAAACTATAATTTATTGCTTAAAATAGCCCCCAGTAACACACAAAGTAAAACAGTACAGAGTAAAGTAGGATCCTACTTGGTCCCTACACGCGCAGCCACTGCCTCAGGCACCCGTCCAGCTGTACAGCTGAAGAAAATTCAACACACCAGCCTGCCGTTGTTCTGGCTCCCTGGCTCCTTTCAGCGAGGATGCGGGCAGCTCCAGGCTCTGTGCTCATTCTCCTCCATTGTATGAGGGGCGATAAGACTTGCTGCTTATCTTCTGCCACCAGGGGAGCGTGACACCCCCCAGGACCTTATGTGTCGCTGTGTCTCAGGCACGCAGCCTGTCTGCTCCCACCATCAGCAGGTCTGGGGCTAAGGCAGGCAGGAATAACACTGGCACTGTCATGCACACATTCGTTTGGCATTGTGACAATGAGCTGAGCTGAGTCTCATTTGCATACCATTACACATATCCCATGGACACACCACATATCAGCTGATAAGGGCACACTTGTCTCTAAAATGATAATTATAATGAAATCCCATAGCTGAGCAAAATCCCGCATTTAACGCTTAACTCGTGGTATTGCTTTATGCTTATTTAAAATTTTTCTTTCTTGCTCATGAATTACCTTTATGTCCTAATGCACCAACAGATGCCATCTAGACTGTAGATATAGACACTCCCTTACTCCTTAAGTGTCCTGATGACAGCTGTAATAGTAAATGGCAGGCATTTCCAGGGAGGGCAGCCTAGGGTAGGCAGGTTATGGTGTGGACCACAACCAGAGATGTTTAGATTAATCTTAACCAATGCAGCCACGCTAATAGCCTGGAGCTTTGCCGAGATGGCTGCTATTGCTCTCTGGCCTGGGATTTTACCCTGTTGTCGTTGTTGCTGCAACCCTCCCATTGTTTCCCAATCTGGTCCTCGGGACTCACAGACAGTCCACGTTTTTGCTCTTTTGGGAGCCAGGAGAAAGCAGACATGTGGACCGTCTGTGGATCAGCAAGGACCGGATTGAGAAACACCTGCCTTATGGATGCTTCTGGCTGGCTGTCCCTCATCTCAGTAGCTCAGGTCAACCTGGCAGATAGTCACAATTTGTTTAGCTTTGATATCCACGTCGGTCCAGCGCAGATTTAAGAAGAGTTTCTACACGAATGTCTGCTAGTTATAATCATTTGTTTTGTGAAGTACACACGCTATGCCTTGGGGTAAAGAGGTTCTGATCAGTGGTGCTGGTTGTTTAATGTGTACTGCAGGCCCAGAGATAACCACTTAAGATAGTCTATCTCCCTTTTGTCTTCTGTTCTCCTCTTTTCCTTTTTCTTCTCTGCTTTTCCTTTCATGTCTCTGGGTCCCCCAGTTACGCCTCTTGTCTGCCAGAGGCATGCCCCCCCCCCCCCCCAGCTGATGGCTGTGTGAAGGCGCTGCCCACTCTGATCGATTCACTTAGCTCTCCAGCATAAGCACCCTAATTAGGGCACTCTCATGACGGAGATCTGCGACTCAGCTGAAGAGGCCTAAGTGATGACAATGGAGCAAAGCTCCTCTCGAGTGTATTTACTTTAGAATGTATCTTCCGGAAGTTTCACTGTCCGTTCCAACTGAATATCTGGCTCTTTGTCAGAGGAGGCTCATGTTTAAGGGGGCTTGAACTACGAATATCTCATTGTTTCAATGGAAGCAGCCCAGCACATCTAGTGGCTGAGCTTAAGAAAACAGAGATCAATTAATCTTTCTATATACAGTCCATTACGTGCATGTCATTGGTTGGTAAATCTTCAGCATGGGACTATAAAACCAGTGGGAATGTTGCATTCTAGGCAAGCACAAAGCCCAGTTAAACACCGAGCACATATCATGGCTGACAATATATATGGAGTTTTCTGTGGTGCAGTGCAAGGCCTAATTTGGTGGTATTTTCTCATTCCGAAGCTGGCCCGTACAATCATTGCAAGTCAAATACAATTCGCAGGGAGCAGGACGTGGGTATATTATTATTATTTTTTTTTTTTAAAGTGATATCTCTATTTCACTAGTGCCACTCTGATAATGAAAACCGGAGCCTTTTCCAGGGACATTATTGTTCCCATTCCTCTGAATTTCTGGCCCTGATGCATGTTTCTAAATAAAAATCCTGATGTTTCACTTCGGGGACTGGGGAGCACAGGGTGACTAGATTCGATCTCTCCTACAGACTGTAAATGTTACCCTTGTACCTCCTCATATCTTCAGCCACGGCCTGCATTCTGATATATTTAAAATGGTTCATTATGACAATAGGATTGGAAAAACAGAAGAATCTGAAGGTGTTCTTTCTTGCTGCATCTATACCGTGCTCACCGAAAGTCTTGGGACACTTGCTTACTGTAATTCTGCAACAGTGTTGCAATTGTATTGGTCTCTTATCAAAAGTACATTGACTAGCAACCGGTAACATATCTGCACATATCTTCTGCACAGACTTTCTTTTTATTAAGTGTGTTCTGTTCCTGCCATTTTGCTATTAATTGCGATCCTAGTTGTTTGATATCAATGGACACTAAACACAAATGTTTGCTATTTTATGCTATTATAAAGGTGTTGTTAATTAAAAATCACCCAGTGAGACTGCTTGTCAATGAGCTTTTTAACCAAGAACAGCTCTTTTAGACCTATAATTTGGGTTTCAGTTTATTACTATTCGAAATGAATGTTTTACTCAAAACAACTGATTGTTTCTAATGTGATGCATATTTTTTGTAAACAAAAGAAAGTAGTAATTTTGTTATGACACACAGACAAGTATTTTTGCTGAATTAACTAAGTATCCAAAGACTTTCTCTGAGTGCTGCAGCTCTGTGGTTAGGACTGGCTGTTCCTTTGTCCCCACCCTCTTCAGCACCTTTGCCACTGTCCTAGGGAATAATTTAAAATAAACCAAAGACTAATGCTTTCACAAAAGCACCTTTTTTCAAGTTGACATCTGGCTTTAAAGTTCCATCCAGTCCTGGTGCCTCAGATTCCACTTATGCCTGGTAAGCAGTTCAGGTAAACAGGTATAGTATGGGGATGGCCACTTGAATGTCTCAGTATGGCTGCCGGAAGAGGCAAGGAGATGTGCAGCTTGATTCTTCAGTAATGTATTTAAGATGATTCTGTAGGGGAAAAAATGTGGAGGAGGTTTAAATATGAATTTGCCCCCCTTCCTGTAGAAGGGGTGGAGGGCAAATGTAATAGTGTGACTGGTGTTTGCCTCATCTCTGTACCTAGGGGCAGTAACTCAACAGTTTTCAATTAAAAACTTCCCATCTTTTTTTGTGGGGAAATTTATCTGGGTCGTTATCATAATAGGGAACCTTCTGTAAGGAGATGAATTCCATGTGTCCATGACCTCTCTGTTCCTGGCGTGATGAGAAACATGATTCCACAGTTAGGCCGGAATGACTCGCTGGTAGGTATTTTTCTTGAGACCTGATTCATTTTATTCATTAAATGCTGGACAAGGTGATCTGAGCCTGACTTATGCCCTGTGTCTTGGCTCCCGGGGATGACGGTAGATCAACCTGGAGTAGTGGATGGGCTGCAGTGTAAGAGTTACAATACAGAATACTGTACAGAATACCTTGGATCCTTGAAGCTTTTTCACAACCTATATCTCTTAGTTCCTTCCTTCAGATGTCTTCATTTAAGTGTTGAATAATGAATGATTCCCATTAATCACATCTTTTTCATGTAACACCCATCTTTAAGGCAGAAAAGAAAATGACTATAGCCATCAATGGTTCTGCAAAGGTGTTTCATCTCCACCACAGAGGCCCTGAATGGTTTAAAGTAGTTTGAAGAGTAAAACTTTATATAACTTTTAACTTCTAACAAAACTGTAGTATGAAATAAAAAATATATTTTATCTTGTGGGGGCGGCATGGTGGTGCAGTGGTTAGCACTGTTGCCTCACACCTCTGGGACCTGGGTTCGAGTCTCCGCCTG
>JABFDZ020000132.1:247934-264026 GCA_019775955.2 Pollimyrus isidori | reverse complement strand
GAGGCGGGGTACACCCTGGGCAGGTCGAGGCGGGGTACACCCTGGGCAGGTCGAGGCGGGGTACACCCTGCGCAGGTCGAGGCGGGGTACACCCTGGGCAGGTCGAGGCGGGGTATACCCTGGGCAGGTCGAGGTGGGGTACACCTTAGGCAGGTCGAGGTGGGGTACACCCTGCGCAGGTCGCCAGTCCACCGATCCTGAGTACTTTCCTTTAAGAAAACATGTCCGTTGATGACAGCGATGACTGAAAGTCGCGAATAGCATAGTGGTTACGAATGTGGATTTAAATCACTGAAGGTTGTGGCCCAATTCCGAGCACATTGGTGGCCAATCCTGTCCCAAAGGGCTGCTGTATGTGCAGGTTTTTGGGGATACAAAAGCTGTTCAAACCCAGGTGTGAGGACTCTTCAGCCAACCAGTCCTCTAATTAGTAATCTAATTAGGGAGTCACAGCAAAAACCTGCACGCACAGCGGCCCTATCTGGATAAGATCGGCCACCCCCGTCCCAGCAGACCTGCTAAAACACCAAGCAAGGTAACTGCAACTCCTATAACATATCTGGCTGTGAATATGGTAAGCAGCTCTGGATGAAAGAGTGAGGAGTACAAAAAAAATATCTGATGCTTAAAAGGCTGCATTAAGCTCTCAGCGGCATTTATGTTCGAGCTTGGATGTTTCTCTGAGATGTTTAAAATGAGAGCTATACAATTTAATTTCAAATGGTAAAGCTGCTTCAATTAAGCATGTGCTATGATAGAAGCTCATTTCTCGAATAAATGCATGTTGTGGACAAAGGAAGGACCCCTCTGTCGCACTCCTAGGTCCCAGTGGTGTCCGCACCCCCCTGATGAGAACAAAGGCACACAGAGAGAACGGAGGCTGACAAAGCCACTGGGATAATTGCCAGCTACAAACGGGAGCTAAGGCAAGAAGTCAGGCCGCCATACTGCACCTGTTTTATTTCATCTTTGCCAGCACTTTCACCTCCCACCAGTAGTTCTCCTGCACTCACAGAGTGGAGCAGGTGGCCGTTGCTAAGCGATCGCCTTGTTTGCCACCCAAGGATGCTGCTCTTAAGCAGGCGACGTGTACCAACCTCGTACTCCTACTGATCGGAAGGGCCCTGATTACAGAACCAACCTGTGAAGTCATGGGACTGTCAGATGGGCCCGACGGGCAGTTCACCAAAACCTTAACAGACATTTATATCGTTACTTAGCTTACACTAAATGGACCACGTTTGTTTTTAGTTGTATGGTTCATTTATTTCATTCATGCACACGGTACCAATAATACAGATGCAACTGTGGCTGCTCTGCACAAAATGGCAAGACAAGCAGGGCTGTACTGTGCAGTGTATGCAATTTAACCATGAGTAACCAAGATGAAACAGGCTCAGAAACACACAAGCGAAGTGTGAGATGGAATAGTGATGATACACTGCATTTAATGCAGTTTGAGTCCCTTACGAGACGGCTGCTTGCAAGAATCATAGGTGTAACTGGTGCCTTGCCGCAGATGGTAGCCGTTTGAATGAAAGCGCCAATGCAGAGCCGTTAGCTTAAAGTGACTGACAGGGATGGATTTTTTTCCCAATGTACTTCTTTGTGACGAGGATCAGACTTTTTAGGAATGGAAATATCTTGGTGCTCATGAACAGTGGATCATCAATGGGGCAAGCAATAGTGTCCATATTATTCAAGTGGCTTCAGATGAGATCGTCCCACAGTCAAAGCACCCATGAAACTCACTGTGCAAATGAATAAAACAAATGGCAAGATAGTCAACATAGGCACAGTACAGGAGGACTGGGTGGCGATCCTATGTCAGCGCCAGGTCTTCAAGTTACTGAGGGTGTGACATGGCTGAAGACTTTAAGTTATATGTAATATCAGCAATTTGGGCAGGTGAACCCAACTTTCACAGACTCTCTGTCACCTGACTCTCTATTTCAAGTCCTTTCCCAGGCGTGGTTCAGTTTCTTTAGCTGGTTTATAAACTGCAGGGAGGGATTTTCAAAAAGGGAGCATGATAGGAGGGAAAAGAAAGTCTTAATTCCTCAGTTTTTCTCCCAAGTTAATAAGCTTCAGCCGGTAATACTGCTTTGATGTGCTGGAATAGTCCTGCCGCAGTTAACATTGTCACCTCAGCACTGTTGCCCGGGTTCCATGTGCGTGGAGTTTGCATGTTGTTGTGGGGTTTCCTCCAGTCACTCTGCTATACCTGGCTGGGACAAGTTGGTACAGAAGATGGATGGGTGGGTGGATGGATGGATGGATGGATGGATAGATGAATATTGCTTTTATGTAGTTGAAAAGTATAAAAATTGCTTTTGATATAACAAAATGTGTAGAAACAGAAAATAGGTACTGCTGTGCCTTTCCCTTATATTCTATCTGAAGTGAGTATAATTGATTGTCCTCACAAAAAACCACAGTACAGAGGAAAGTGGGCTAAAAAAAGACAAAAGCAGGAACATATTAAGTAAATGTGTGCATTTCTGATAAACTGTATCTGAAATCCTGTTCAGAATAAATTTTGGTAAGCAGAGAAATGAGGTTGAGGTGAATGGTAATTATGCAGTTTTTCACTGGGCTGTAATTATTCAGTGACAAATGGAAGTTCCGGGGGAAGAGATGAAGCATATTGTCTTTTATGGACCTACAAATGAAAGTGCTCCTAAGCCTCTTTGGTTGGTGATGTCATGATTTATTGTGCAGGTGCAGCTCCTAAATTGAGCATTCAGCTATGGAACCAAAGTTTAAGCTCTTATTAGTTGGCAGATTTACAAGGAAATAAATGCTTTCTTCTATTATTCTGGGAATTAATGTCCTGGACTGATATTTATAAACTCTGTACTTAAATATAGTAAAGCTTACAGCTACATTCCCTAGCCTCACTGCAGCAGCTATTTAGATGTGCATGTATCTATGTCATACGTGTCTGTACATATGTTTTTTCATAGGCCTATATTAATCTTCTTCCCAGAAGACAAGGAGCCCTAGCTGAGACACCCGTCCATTGCAGGGCGTGCATACATAAACACATTAACACACACAGTTACACGCCGAGTGCAGTTTAGTGTCAAAATTTACAGTATATCTTTGGATTCCAGGAAGGCAACTAGTATATACATGAGGAAGAACTTCAAATTCAAGGTCAATGCTGTTACCAGTTTGATGTCAGATGCATAAGGAAATTCAAGCACTCTGGGAATATTCATTACTGCAGTCTGGGTATGATTTGCTGTGTACCTGTCAATCTCCACTCATACCCTGCAGCATAATCACCACAGCAAGACACATGGCAAGCCTTTATAGGTGTAAATGATCTTAGTTCACACAAAGGGCTATAGCTGCAGTGTCAAATACACAGAGAAATCTGGGAATAGAGGTAAACTAACTCAGTCACCTCAAGATGTAATAAAAGCAGTGACCCAGTGCCGTGGTCACGGCTCTGGCCATCTGACTTGGTCAGTGGCTTGAATCATCTCTCAATAAGGGGCTCTTATTTTTCTTAGCTAGCTGAGCGTTCACAATGTGTGTCGTAACAATGACTCGCTTCTCTGTCCATGAACCAAGAACTGTTGATTTATTCCATATTAAGTAACCTTGATGCTCCTTCCAAATTGCATAAAACAGACTGTGAGCTGTTTTTTTTTCTTTACTTTTTACAATCTTATTGCACTTGGTATGCAATGTGACATTACATTTGGACCCTCTCAGCAATGACATACAAGTTTAATGTTACACCAGAGATGGACGTGCTGAACATGAGTTATTCATCGCCCAGACCTTTTCATTCACTTATTTTTTTTTTTACTTCATTCGGTCGTCTCAAACCAGGAGAGTGATGAGGTTATGAAATGATATGGTGAGCAGGCAAATTGGAAGTGTTTGATTGTATGTGTTTGTCTGATCACCATAAGATACCATCACTGTGGAGTGTGCTACTGAATTGCATGACGCCCTCTCTTTCTCACCTGCTCTCTTTCTTTCTGCCCTGTTTTCTCTTTTTTACATGAGCTATTGCACAGACTCTGCTTATTTTAAGCGCTGAGAATATTTCAATTGTTTTCATTTTCTGCATGGCTGAATTTGGATGATGGCTTGAGGAGAATTTTCAAAAAAGATGGAAATTATAATGGAAGTATGTATATTTAAAACTTTTGTTGGTGAAGCAGCTTTAGAGAACGGTTGGTTTAATTGATTTTGAAGTATAAATGCACGATAGTATATGTGTGTGTGTTTTATATATAATGTCCCAACAATGTGATAAAAATCTTAGCTTTTTCAGTCCCCACAAGGGGCAATTTAGTTTTATAAAAATCTATGGCTGCATAAAAAAAAAAAGCTAAAAATGCTAAAAGTCTTATATTGCTTGATTACTTACGGTTAAGGTCAGGGCTGGGTAGGGTTAGGGTCGTCATTTATAGGATTACGGCTTTTCACATAGAAATGAATAGACTGTCCCCACAGAGAATTGAATACAAAGCTGTGTGTGTGCATGTCACAAAACTGAAAAATGTGCTACCTATAACTAAAGCAGAGGTGTTTTATTTTCAAACATAGTCTCAGGTTTCCTGTACACCTCTTGGCAGTAAGGAAAATGACTTTTGAGGACTGCTGTTAGGTGACTGCATTGCTGTATGTTCTGCTTCTTTATTAAAAAACAGGTAGCGGCCTGTATAGTATGAAAGTATGAGCAGTATAGTATGAAATAACCATGCTCACCTTGCCACTAAGAAAAAAAATAATCCTACTATTTTATCATTTGGTAAATTAATCTCAAGGTTTTAATTTAATACAATTTTGCTGCTTTGATGTGTCTTTCAGTATACTTTAGATTGCATTATGTATTCAGGCGACCTATCAAAGACACTTTATGACATTTTATGCACATCTGGCACATTTTGTATATTTCATAGCTTCACCATCATCAAGTGAAAGCAATTATATGTTGTTTGTTTGTAAGGTACTATTAGTTACTTTCATTATGCTGCTCCTATATTAAGTTTCTGGGTTTTAATGAGAACCATAATTCTTTTTTAAACTACTACCTAACACACTGCAGGTGCATGATTTTACCTGAAGGGTTAGTGCATTAGAGTATGTTTTGTTAATCTCTTCTGGGGCTTGGGAACTGCAGAACATTAACAGGACACTATTGTACTGCTTTATAATAGAGCTCTTTCATTATGAAAGTAGGAGAAAGGAGTGGGAACTTACTTTGTGGCCTGAAATGTGCTTTTCCTATAATCAGCAACCCCTTCCTCACCTCCATCACTGAGTACACTTCACTGATTCTCCGCTCTCTCTCACAGCTTGCCCATTAATCAGAGATCCGATGGTTTTCTCTTTTTTTTTGCAACTTTCTACTTCATTACTTTGAATACTAGGGAGAGATGAGGGCTAATGGCCCCTGTCTCTGCTCCCGATTTAGCAGCACAGTCCGTCACTCAGCTGGGGGCACCGCCCCGTCCATTACCTCCCCGTCTTATTTCAAAGCATTTATTTCCCTTACAAAAGCAACAGAGCTACACTTCAAGCTGAGAAAGAGTCTCAGTGGGACAGTGAGGATAACGCAGCCGTTGTGTACGACTGGTCTGTTCAGCTTTGCCCAGGCCCATGTGTCTGTAGGTCGTCAAACAGGGATGGACTGACGCCAATGCCTGTAAGCTTTAGGGATGTGACAGAATGAAAACAGGTCTGTCCTTGACCCACAAAATATGTAGCTGGAGGTGTGTGTCGATGCCTTGCCATTTGGCTTTGAGTCAGGGAGCAGTAGAGGTTAGTGTGCTCAGTTGCGTGCAGGCCGCAGCAGGCCTTGCAAACTGGTGCCCGGAAATCACAGTGTGTGCCATGATTTGCTTTTTGTTCTCGTGCGACGCGTAATGACTGTGAAATCATTGGATGGTGACACTCACCTGGAGTTTCCAGTGGTAATCAGAAAAGTACAGTAAAACCACAGCAGCTCTTGCTTTTGAGGAGTTGCCAAGAATGTGAAATGATAAATATTTTTATGGAAATTAAATGGGGAGGGAGTGAAATTGGTTTTCATTTTACACTTTAATGATGCAATTATTGTTGGCTTTCATAATGATGTGTTTGTTGTTAAATTGTTCCGCATGGTACAGATTCCAGTATCCTACAAGATAAACCTTGTCTATGCCATGGGAATGCCAAGACTCCAGTGGGATAATAAAATACTGATCTTGATGAACAGCGGGTATTACTATTTTAATCTGCTGTAAAGCCCATTAAAATTGTTATTCTCAGGCCTATTCTGAATCCCTAATGACTCGTCACGCTGGATTTTTTTATTTGCCGTTATTTCCAAAACATACATAACAGGTTGCATTAAACATCCAACTCAAAAATGTTTGTGAATTATTAAAACGTTCTTTGTTGTGGCATGTTAATGAAATATTTTACTGTTCATACAATGGTGCCCCAATGGATAATTTAGAAATAAAAAAGTGAAGACCTGTCGTTTTACATATGACACCAGTGACTGTGCTCCTGTTTGCTTTTCACCTGGAGCAGCTCCCTCTTTGAGACATCACTCTTGTCTCTAGCCCAGTAACTGTAGATAATAAATGTTTTAAAAAATAGTTCTCTGAGCTCGACAGTGAAAACGAGAAACAAAAGTTTCCTCCAAACTCTGACTTTTTATATGTAATCCGGTTTGCTAATGCTCATTTATGGCTGCACCTGGTTTCCCTTTAGCACTCCTGTTTTCCTTGCCTGTATCTTTCATCTTCATGACCTGCCCCTGTCTCTTCTGTCACGAGTGCAACCCCTCTATGCGTGTCTCCTTCACAGCGTCCCGATGTCCCTCCGCCTATTCGAGAATCCACACTGTGAGTAGTTCTAAGCAGCAAGAAGTTGCCCCGGCCCACCTTTTTCGGTCTGGCTATGGGGGATTGGATGAGCGCCCATGGTGCCTTGAAGGTTCCGTGTGAGGTGCACACCCTGCGGCCTGGAGAAGCTGCAGAGGAGGGGAGGCCCTGAGGCTGCCGCTCTCCTCTTCCTTTATATCGCATCACGTTGCCACTCGTCTCCACGTGACGCTGAATCGTGGCCGTTTCACTGATAGTCCTCCGAGCGAAGGCACTGGCTCTCTGCTTTGCTGCAGCGCGAATGAGCCTCCGTCACCTTGAGGGCGATGGTAAATACTGCTAGGGAAACCGCTATCTAAAGGGCATCTGCTGTCCCCTCTGGCATCCCGCTGAGAGCAAAGTCATTACATATGAAGAAAAACAGAACACGGTGTTCTGTTAGCAGGGATAATAAATCCATCTGCGCTATGTAGATAGTGGGGTCACTCAGGGACGTGACAGCACAGCAGGACAGCTGATAGGGGGGGATAGTCTGTCTAGACATACTTAGGATAAGACCAGGTTAGACAGCATCACTTGTTTTTACGTCAATATGAGGCAACATCCTGGAGGAGCTGATTGGTGTCCCTGGGAGGTGAGGTACATGGATCTGGAGCTATAGTGATTGGGCCTGTATGTATCCTGTCCTGGAACATTATGTAACATTATGGAACATAACCGAACCATCACCTGTAAGGACAGCAGTTCAGTCCCGCGTTCAAACTCAAACTATCTTGAGCATCACACGCCATGCTTTGCAAAGCTGGCGTCCTCTGCAGCATGCCAACTTTCCATCTGCAGTAACTGAGTTCATTAGAAGAGCAAACACATCTGCTGGTGTCTGGTTCATACCGTTTACCATTCTTTCACTGGCAATGATAAGCTTATCACACTGTTGCCAGTTCAAATTTGCAGGAGGCAAATGGTGACAAGGTGTTTACAAACTTCACCTGGTAGCTGAGACACTGTAGAAGAGGAGCTGAAGTAAAAGCAGGTATCAGTGTCTGGTCTGCTCAGTCACCTGGTGCTAGGTGACTTTGGCCTGAGTGTTTCTAAATTAATGTTATATTTGCGCCCTGTGGTGTACTGTGCTCCGCCTGGCACCCCATGTTTCCAGGGACAGGCCCCAGGCTCATCATCACCCTGCACTACAGATAAGCGATCAGGTAACACTGTACTTGAGTATTTTGTACTTATGTAGCAATTAACCACAAACTAAGTCTTTGATGCATACTGATCTCATGTTTGTTCATTATTAATGAATTGTGCTGCATCTCTAAAAATTTGAAGTGTTTCCACAATTTTGGCCACTAGTGTATCTGTTAATTCTGTAAACCTTTGTGAACTGCTGAATGAACAAGTCATGAATAACACAAGTGAGATACTGATCACATGTTTATTCATTATTAATGAATCTTGAGGCATCTTTTATCTCAAGTAGCTACTGTATTTGTTCATGATTTGTACTTCAGTAGTAACTGAGTTCCTATTAAGTATTTATGCCCACCGCAAAGTTGGAATAATGGATGGATTCTTCTCATCATGCCCACTGTGCTTAGACATGATCTACAGGAGATGTCTGCTTGGGGTTAGGGTTAGGCTTAAGGTTAGGGTTAGAAAGGGTTATACAGCTGCAAATGATATCAGTTTTTACAACAAGATGTGATTAAACATGTGATACAGAACCTTTAAAGTATTTTGAGCATGTCAATACATAATAGATCTCTTGGATATTTTTAATAGCCATACTGTGCAAGGCCACCTACTGGATGGCTGAATCAGAAATTATTATACAGAAGGAGTATAAGCTTTTGCAATGAGCTTGTTTTATAGCCATAACTTGTACTTTCTTGTTAGGTTCAAGTACATGGGATATACAAGTTTGGTGGATTTCAGGTATTGGGGATGGAGATTTACGCTCTGCAAACGGGTGAGATGGAGGCTGTAACTCACTCTGGCACCTCTCTGGTCGCCCATTCTTGTTCATCTGGCGCTGGTCCAGTTTAATTTCTCTCAAGATCTAGGGGCCACCTGTGCTTCCCACAAACTCCCCCCCAGGCTTGCACTTACTCTTTATCCTCTCCTTTATTTTTTGAAGGTTCCTGTAACTGTTCCCATAACCCGCCCCAAATATCAAGGATGCATCAGTTGCATCCTCGCCAAACGAGACCAATCCCGTGATTCATTGCGCCCCAAGTTTGTTCTTGGGAGGGAAGTTAGCAAGACTGCTCTTGGCAGGACCAAAAGTATATTGTTTATGTTCTTGGTATTGAGAAACATCCCTTGTGTTTAGTGTCCCTCAGCGTTCCTTCTCCCTCCACCCTAGGTTAGGGCGGGGAACTGGATATTCTCTGTCTCCAATGTTGTTTTTACTGCACGTGGGTTTCCAGATTCCACAGCTTGTCTTTAGGCTGTACGATCCCAAACATGTTCATAAATTTTCCCCAGCGGCCTTCATAATCAATAGTATGTGCTTGGCAGTGCACAACCCAAAATGAGTATAGATTTCCTGTCCTTAGCATTGCTAAATTATGCAAACCTTTCTTTATTTCCAGGCCTTTTTGCCCTGCGTTGCTAAGTATCAGACAAGGGTTGAGTTCAGGAGATGGGACTGATGTGGGATATAGGGGCCCTGTAAGCAGTCAGAGCCCAAGTACTGAGTATGAGAGCTTCCATTGCAAATCTTTATTGGCATAGGAGTTAATGAACTCCCTAATTCAGATGGGGCAGAGCCAATGATTTTGTTATTTAACGCCTGGAGTGAAGATATGTTGTTTTCAATGGCTACTACAGGCTGAGCTGGTAATTAATTTACTTTACACTTAGCTGCGTAGCTGTGGCTTTTATTTAAAGCAGCTTCCTATTTTAGTCATTTGTACAGCTCAGTATTTTCCTCGAGCGATTTGGTTTAAATACCCTGTTTATGAGCAGGACTCCTCCAGAATTCATTCATTCATGTCCCTCACCAGTGTCCCGAAGGTCAGGCATTAGCAGGTGGGAGGTTGCACACCACATCGCTTCCACATCTTGGTTTTTCTTGGGTCCCGTGTTAAAGTAGGGGTGGCAGGTGCCCCGCAGACATCCTATGTCAAGCTGTACTTCAATCTATCTGTCATTATGCATTTATGTTTTAAAATGTATTGGAACAAATTTTCAAAAATCTTTTTTGGATATTATAGTCCAAAATGTGTTTTGAAGCCTTGGCACTCCGTTTCCTACTCCCTCCTTGGTCATAGAGAAACCAGGAGCAACATCTGCACTGGCCTGAATGCAGGGGATGCAGACGGCAGATGCCCCATTCTCACCTGAGACCCTCTCCTCGATCCTTTCACTATCCACACATAATTATGTTCTTGCCAGCTTAACCTGGCTTAGATGCAGATACCTGGAGGCAACAGAAGACCATGCCAGCTGTCTCCTGTCCTTTCACGTTCCTGCGCAGCAGGTGCCTTGCACATGGCCAGAGGGATGTGGCACTATCTGCCTCGGGTTTCAGCTACAGGGACCCACTCACCTCCCTAAGCAGTTAGATGTTCACTTGTCTGTTTCCTGGCCGAAGATACCAAAACACTCCCCATGGCGGTGTTTCCTAGGGGTGGGGGCTAATCAGGGTAAAAGCAGAGCTCTGCCTCTAGGTGGCGTTACCACAGTGAGGCACCTGGTCCCTGAGCATGCTAGCTTTGAGTAGAAGCAGGGTTAATAGCTCTGATAAACAGTGAGTAAGACCTGGATGGAAACGGAAACAGCCTCATCCTCTCACCGGCCATCTCCATTATAGAAAGGAAACCTAAAAGGGATTTGGGCTGGAAGAATAGTATAACAGATTCTCCAGTGTCTAGGCAGTTTAGGGGATTTGGGGGATGAAGATGGCAGTGATTTTCTGTGGGGAGGAAGCTCAATTGCAGGGTACGGATAGAGGTGAGTACTTATCCAGTGGAGCAAGACGTGGGGTGGGAGGCCACCCCAGCACCCCTGGCCTGCCTAGCTGCTGTAATGCGGAGCAGCCCTCTTTCTGGGACAGACAAAAGTGAGATGTTAGGAAACAAGGAAACTTCTGACCTGGGTGTTGACTTTGTGGTCTGGTCCTCTACGATAGAATTTTCCAATTTCCTCAGCGGGGCTTGTTTGGGGGGCACTATGTGTAGGGAAATATGGGAAAAAACGACACATTTTTCCATGGATCAATATGAAGCACAGCATTTCATTTGATGGCATGTAACCATTGTTTCTGGGTCACACCCTGCTTTAGATTTCTGCCCATTTGTTTAAGTACATTACAGTAGTCAACACAACATCAGTGTATCAACAGGGCACCTAGGTCTCCATCTTACACGTGGCGCATCTAGTGCCCTTGCTGTGCAGTCACTCAGTCATGTGCTGTTAAGGTTAATTGCCACTTTAAGAAAAAAATATGGCTGCTTGACATCAAGTCACATTATTAATCATGCAAGGCTTGACCTTAATTCCCAGACGAAATCATTTAGAGTGTTTATCACATAACAAATTAAGGGCAGTAGAGATCAAAGTCTGCCTGTCTGCCTAAACAAAGCCAGAAAGTAGGTAGTGCCTTGTACCCATGTCTGTAGACGGTGTTTGTTATATTCTGCAGTTTCCCTGTTTTGTGGGGATAAATCAAAGGCAGGTAAATGTGTATGTGAACGTGCTTATACATGTCTGAAAGTATAGGTACTTCCTCTCATTACCCCCGGCGACACTAAGAGAGATTCTGCAGTTTAATTCTACTTGTAATTAAATCAGTCTCGTCAGTTATTCAGCAGGAGGCTTTTACCCATTTTAAATGGAATAAATAAATCAGAAGAAGGTCATTAAATTAACTGTCAGGATTTTTGCACTGCACTTTCAATGTCCTATTATTATTACTATTTATTTGTTTGTTTGTCTAATTATTTATTCACTCATGCTTGTTTTAATTTTTTTGGGGTGATGATGTTTAGCTTACCCATTTATAGAGTACTTTACTGAATAAATTTAAGATAAGGGTTTTGCATAATTATCTTCAATCACAGAATTGGGGGGGAGGGTTGACATGCAGTGGGGACGGGCGTTAATCTTCCAGTGTAGCATGACTCACTGTGCGAGAAACGCTGGCTGTGCGAGCTGCAGCAGAGCCCTGCAGTGTGGCCTCGCCTGACCTGCCGGACTTTCTGCGTGTTACAGTGCGTTGGCTGCGGATTAAAGCCGCACCTCCTCTCCATGCCTTCTTTCCCTCAGGAGGAGCTGAAGGAGCTGCAGACTGGCCTGAAGTTTGGAAATGAAGGAGATTACCAGTGAGTGTGCCCAAACACAGGGCTGCCTACGTGTACAGCATACTTAGGCACAGAGAGAGAGAGCGACTCGGCAGCCAGACAGTACATACACCCGTACATATACATAAATTAATTCAAACCTGTAGAACTAATATTTCATCAGTAATTCATGTCTCATGCATATGTCTTGCTGGGACCCTGTTTGGATTTTCCTGCCTGGTGCTCCCGCTACACCACTTCCAACAGTCTGGCCTCGCTTAATGACTGTTACTTCTCCCCAGGACATCTCTTTTTTGTTTTCTTCCTCCTCTCTCCTCTCTCTAATCAGTTAGTTTCTTCTCTCTTTCTCTTCTGTTCTCTTTTTCCACTGCAGTCATCCGCCGACCATGGACCTGGAGAACAACATTACCCAGATTCCTGTCACCGCTCGGCCACTGGAGTCCAAGGTGTTGATGTGAGTTATGTTTCTTCTTTCATTTGAGGGCCCCCACGCTCACCCCGGCGCTCCCCAGCACGTCAATCACAGCTCCATGCTGGCAGATGGCTCCCCGCCTGGGCTGTTATTTTATCCAGTTTTATTAAAGCCTCGCAGACTGACATATGGTAGCCTTGGACACAGAATCACTGTCTCTCTGGGAAAGCAGGAGAAGATGCATTCCTCAGCTCTTCACAGAAATGCAAATGTTCCTGGGAAGCAGGAACAGCATTTTACTTAAGGAAATAATTTAAAATCACTATCTTCTTGTGTCTAAATCAGGATTTCACCAGGACGACCTGCTATCGCCATGTTTCTAATTGCACCTGATACATGAGACCTGTAGTCTGGTTTTAAGGAAAAATTACCTCAGTTTCTGGCATCTCCATACTGCCATCACCTGGTTAGTTATGAAATAACACCACTTCAGTGACTGAGCTGTACACCCCATCACAATACATACATAACCTCATACAGACAGCAGTCATTCCTCTACACATACAGTCACACTGGTATCCATAATGATTTGTGATTGCATATTTAGTTCTGATTTCTATGTAAAGGCTTGCTTTTCCTGTGGTCAGAATCCAGCGTGCATGGCGTGAGTTCATGCAGCGACAGGACGTCATGCACCACAGCTGCCTTGAGAAGAGGAGCCCCTCACCGCCATCCCTGTCTTCCTCGGGCAAGATGAGCACATCCATCAGCATGGCCACCCTCTCAGATGGCAGCACCCCTGTGAGTCTTTGGCCCTTTTTCTGTCCTGTTCACTTTTATACGGCTCACTTGCACTTATAACTCATGTCTGCCTGTTTGTACGCATGTTTTTTTTACACTGTTACCTGTAGCTTTTGGTATTGGCTTTTATATTGGGCTTGTTCCTGTAGTTTTTGCAATTGGATTTTACATTGGATTTTTGATTGTGGCTTTTGCTATTGGCTTTCACATTTCACTTTTATCTGTAGCTTTTGCTGTTGGCTTTTACATTGAGGCTTTACCTGTAGCTACTGCTATTGGCTTTCAGATTGGACTTTTACTGGTACCTTTTGATCTTGGCTTTTACATTGAACTTTTAACTCTACCTTTTGCTTTTAGGTTTTATATTGGTCTTTTACCTGTAACTTTTGATATTGGCTCTTGCATTGGTGTTTTACCTGTACCTTTTGCACTTTGCTTTTATGCCAGACTTTTAATAGTAGTTTTTATGCATGACTTTCACATTCATTGGAATTGTACCTGTACCCTGTTACTGATAGGTCCACTTTGCCAGTATCCCCTATTGCTTATGAGTTTTGGGTTTGTACCACAAATGGGACTCTGTCATAATTTTAAAAATATTGTAATATACTGTACCTTCAAAAATCCTTATATCACTTAATCTTCAGTTATTATGACTGCTTCCTTTGTCTATACCAGCTCAAAAAATTTGAATGCTGGACAAATCTTTAAACTCCTGTATTGCAAGAAAAGGAACAGCATAGCATATGTTAATGACAATTTCTACTTATAAAATAACAATAAAATATTGGCAAGGTGTAGATATAATGGTCAGATAGTGATCTGCATGTGAAATTTGACAACTTTAACTGGTATGACTGTGCCTTTATATCATCATGATAGTGATTTACAGCAGTGTACATGTACAAACCTAGATTCTCCATTTCAGAGCTCTGGTCGGTGGCACATGTGTCCCTATCTGGAGCGTTGTACTAATCACTCCTCGTGCATAGAAATCAGTGTCTTGGACTAGCTGGGGGTGTTCACTGGGATAGTGGTGGGGGGAATGCTTCATCCAAAAGTGAAAGTTGCACATGGCCGTTCGCTCCATAGGAAGGACGAGACGTCTGAGGGTGTTCCGGGGGGTGTGCACATGCTTTTGTGACTTCCTCATTGCAATTCCAATGACTTTTATAATGGTACGGGGGTGGGGTGGGAGTGGGATAAGCTATAATCTGCAGTATATAAAGTGTATTCTTTCTAGTCGGTGCCACACAAAAAAAGAGTGTTGAAGCTGTTTATCCTGCAGAGTGATGACTTTCAAGTGTAACGGCTTTAGAGCAAATATATGTGCATGATTAAAGGGGGGATTATCCTCCACAGTCTGCTTAGACTTTATGTTTCAGTCAGCAGTCACTGCAGCTGCAGTCAGGGCCCAGCTGATAAAAAGCACCATCACTTACTGTTCTCTATCGCATAGATATTGGTTAGTTGGAAGCTAATGTACCTAATTACACTTCTGAACCCCATGCCATCTGATTGCATTCACTTGCGTGTGCGTCTCGTCTGTGTGTGTGTGTGTGTGTGTGTGTGTGCGCGCTGAGGATTGCTATGCAATGTATGTATTTTAAATATCGGTAAACTGTAATCCAGTGGCTCTCCTTCTCAACCTTGCACATTCAGATTGTGTCAATCAGGTAACAGATAATTCTGGATCCTGGCTTTTCATAAAGCAATGTCTGGCAAAGTAAGGTTATGCCCCCAAAGTACTGGGTAAGAACTCAATTTGCAAAAGTTCTGCTGTCATTTCCAGGTCCTTTATTGAGGCCCGGTTCACACCGTGTTAGTGTTACAGTGTCAGGTCGTATGTTCCTGCAGCAGGCAGAAACACTAATGCTCGGGCTCATGCCAGTGGCTCACCGGCATCCTGGCTGTAAAAATGCACTCCTCTGGGACTCCAGGACCACTAAGCACAGCAACGCACGGCACCGCCACCGACGGATGAGGCCCTCAGAGGTGTCCACGCCAAACTCCGGCAGCGGCAGACAGCAGTCATTATGCAGCCGTTGCAGATGATGTCATCTTCCATTAGGTGCTCGTCTGCATGCCTGCTTGCGCTGAGGCTCCGGTGACCATGGTGGTCCTGAGGGGGGGGGGGGCGATTTGCAGCTAATTACTGCGGATCATTTTCTCAATGAAAGCTGCCCACTCAAAGTGGTTCCTGTAAATTGAACACCAAACCCCTAGAAAGGTCTGCTAACATTTGAATTTTGCTTTACTGATTATTATTATGTTTGTTACGTTTGTGTGGAGGGGTGGTGCAGTGGGTCGCCTCACACTTCTGGAACCTGGGTTTGAGTCTCCACCATGGCTTTATGTGTGTGTGGCATTTGCTTGTTTTCCCCGTGTCGTTGTGGGGTTTCCTTCCGGTTCTCTGGTTTCCCCCCGCCATCAAAAAACACGCTGTGGCAGATTGGAGTTACCAAATTACCCATAGGTGTGTGTGTGTGCCCTGTGATGGGTTGGCACCCCGTGTTGGGTTGTTCCCTGCCTTGTGCCCATAGCCTTCACGATAGGTTCTGGACCCCCTGCAACCCTGCCCAGGTTAAGCAGCTTCAGAAAATAGATGGACATTTTTGTGACCTGTATTTCTGCAATGGGATAGGGGTCTTCGCATTGACTGCGTGGAGTGCACTGCCCTGCATCTTCTCCTTTGTGGTCTTCACATCGACTGTATGCAGTGCACTGCCCT
>JABFDZ020000132.1:224391-237745 GCA_019775955.2 Pollimyrus isidori | reverse complement strand
CCTCCGAAGAGGGGGGGTGGTGGTGGGCAATAAAAAAAAAAAAAAAAAAAAAAGAATCCCACCGAATACGTTGGAGATCAATGCAGAAATATGCATGAATTCTAGATTAATAAATGCAGTTTAATTCTGGTTTAATAGGTGGTTTCAACATAGGCAGCTGTAAGTTGGTGCCTGTAAAGGATTGCTTAGGGTTAAGGTCCGGCTGTCCTATGTCCTTCTGTTTCCGCTCAAGGGGCAGTCTATAGGGAAAGTAAAGCACAAATGAGCTGTCCTTATCGTCTGTGCCAGGGCAGGCCCTAGTAAAACTGAAAAGGCCTGATGAATTATTTAAGGGAAGGAGCATGTGGGGTAATGGCTGGATGGAGTAATATGTAGAAAAGTGACAGATTTACTACAGGACGAGATAGATCCATTGAAGAAGTAGGGAGCCCAGACCCCAGTGCTTTTATGGTGCCTGTGGCTCTCACTGATGATGTTCTGCTACTAGGGTCCCACCTGCTGAATTGGGCAGTGCCCTGCCACCTGTCGTTCACTCCACCGTCCTAAAACTCTGTTTAGGGCAGGTCTGCAGTAATCATCAACTTCCTTTGATTCAGTTTTCCCAGAGTGAATCAAATCAAAGCTCCCCTGCATTTATATTTGCATAAGATACAGTGGTCATCTGTGATTTCGAAAGCATTCCAAGCCTGGATGCTGAACACAAAGCCATGCAGTGAAAAGAGTAAAAAAAACAATTTATCTATAACAAAACACTTCGTATTATGCATCTTAAAGGACCAACTATACCTACCCTGAACCCTTTACTCTTTAATCTATGTCTAAGACACTTCAAGGATGGTACCAAGCCAGCAGCACTAACTCGCATTTGTAACTGTAATTAAATTCACTACAGAAGAACCTCCATAACATTTTTTTCCCTTCTGCTGAATTGTAATGGGATTCTGGTTTGCCTTGCTGCATGGGGTAGCTGTAACAGTGCTGTAAAGCTGTGATGTGGAAGGCTCTATGAGGCCAACTATGATGAATGTATATCTGGGCTGAGAATTTCATTGTGCTTTTATTATTGCAATTCTTTGATTAGCATTTAGTAAATACTTATTGAAGGTCACTGGTGTGGTACTGTTAGGATCGGGAGAAGCTTGGTCCTACCCACATGTTACTTACAAAGTAGCGTTAAGCAAACAAAGCTCAGTATTCTGCAAGCTTTCTACAGTGTGGATGTGTAACAGGACTGATTATGTGGAACCTTTCACTTCAGTGGTGCTTCACGCATGCACAGGGAGTATAGTGGCAGCCGTGCATCGGCTGGTGGGTGAGTGATCTGTCGTGCACTCCCACCACATAACCAACGATCAATGGTCCCCGAGGAGTAAGGGTCACCACTGCTTGTGGAAAGAGTTCTGGGGTAAGGGGCAGACATGTCTGCTGTAGCAGAACCTGGGCAGGAAATCGATCCCATGATTCTACAGGAACATAAATAAGAGCGAAACCATTTAGGAACCCAGCTCAGCCCATCCACTCTGTCTCTGAGTCACCTCTTCTGCAGAACACCTGTTCTGATTGGTTTCAAATTCCAACCATGCTGCAGTACAACGAAGCAGAAAGAAATCACTGAGAAGCTTTGGTAAATTATTCATATTCAGCTCCCTACGGAAGCTACGATCTCCTGTGTGCACCTTGCACTGTCCCCTGTCTCTTTAAAATGTTGCTGCATAGTAGGGATGAATTCTCAGCTTATCTGAAATAAGGTCTGAATAGAATTCAAATGGAATCTGTGGCCTTGGTGAGTCTTGCAGAGAGAAGACGTCTGAACATACAGAGCACAATGCTGGAGGCTCACCAGGTTGGATAAATTCTGCACACTTATCCCATTATGCACCCAAAAGCCCCCTAATCACTGCTGCTTTTGGGTAGGGTATGCATGTTTATAATTTACCAGGAGCAATCCCACCTCTCTCCCACCCTCAAGACCATAATCATTCATCACCTCATTGCTTGGCACCTCACATTCAAAAACTTGTAGCTTGTGAGATTATGCTGCCCATCTGTATGGCTGAACTATGTGTGAAGTACAGTAATTCAGTTTAAGTTTCTGCTTAAAGCCCTAAGTGCAGGGCAGTATCCAGATACTCGAACCCATAACATTTATGGCCTGTCGCTGCTGCTCAGTGACTGAACTGCCCTTTGGTCTCTGCCTCGGAATTATCACTCGTCAGAATCTTTTCTCAGCTTGGTAAATTCACGGCAGGCAGAACATCTTTATCTACAGTGAACCACTAAAAGCCTATTGCAGTAAACAGCTTCTGGCTATTTATAACATCAGATTTGTAATGGTGTTTCGCATGTGCTATAATAGGCCATCATTCACGTATTTTTGGGGCTCAGTTACAGTATCTCGGTGCACACGACATACATCGTGTCAGAGAGGGTCTGCCAGCCTTTCATAGAATCACCTGCAGCTAAGATGATTACAGGACAATGGCTTCCTGCCTCAGAACAGACACTTTCATTACGAGGTGTGAGGAAACATCCATTCAGCATACTGGGTGTCATTCGGTGCCTTGAATCCATCCTCTCCCATTTTTCCTCTTCCTGCCTTCTACCTGTTTCCATTCCCTCCAGCCCCTGTCTCCATGCCTTTGCCTTCTCCTGGGATCCTCTCATTCACCTCCTCCCTTTGTCGTGCTCTAACCTCTCTGTTACGTCTCCTTGCTCTCTCCATCCCGCTGCCCCTAAGTCCTCCTTGTCTGTTTCCCCACCTTTGGGTGCCTCTTCACGCTGAGCTCCTCAGCGTATGGGCACACCTGGAATGTCTCCGCGTTGCTCTGCTCATGGACGTCGTGTAACAGTGCAGCTGAAGCGCAGAGCTGCCTTAATGCCCAGGCTCTTTCACGCAAAAAGAGCCTTTGACTGCTTGAACTGGCATGGGAAAGTATATTCCACGAATCCCCATAAGAATCACAATAAAAGAAGCAGAGGTTCAAACGGGATTTAAAATGCGTTTATGTGTGTCAGCCTCAGCGTCCCGAAAATGATGACATCACTCACTTCGGAGGAAACAATCAAAGTCAGCTCCATATGTCATATGCGGAAGGCATTTGTCTGTTCCTGCATCTCTACATGCTAGGTGTTGACATAGGAGATATCTAATATCATTTCTCCGCGCTGTAATCCTTGCCGTTCCTTCGGTGAATAGGGATCTAAGCTTGTGTATTGGATGGTAGCCCGCCCCAGGCGGCAGCAGGGCTGGGGGGGCACGTCTCGCCTAATGGCTTACTGTCAAAAGGCTATATGCAGAGTTCAGTGTGAGCGCTTTAAGCCAAGGCAGGTTCTCTGTGAGGCTGAATATGGAGTCTCCCCCGCCCCAGGAAACATTCAGCGGGATTTGCAGCATGAGCCATTAGCATAAGCAGACAGGCCGGGGAGGAGGCATCGCCTTGCGTGTGCGCTCAGCTTAAACGAGGACCAAGCCGGGAGAAAACAAGCCACTTTGCAGCACGCTGATGTTTGCTGCTGCTCAACGCGCGGCGGGAGCAGCGATCCGAGTGCAGACTGGGCGGGGTGCGTGGAGACCGACAGAGCCTGTCGTTTTAATAGAGCTCTGCCCCTGTCCTTCTCACGCCTTCGACTCAGACCCTATTACTTGCCGAGTCCCCAGTGACTTACACCCCAGTCGTTATGGACCACAAGGCTGACGCCAGACTCCTCCCTTTGCTGAGTTTTTAGGCAAAAAAACATTGAAATAGTAAGTTTTCTGAAAGATCTTTAACAGAAATTTTATTGGCCGGATATAACCTTATGAGAATTTAAATAGGAATTTTTAAGCTCCAAGGAGAAATACTGACAAAGAATGACATATAGTGTAGCACACAATACCAGCTGGAGCCCCAATTATAACGGAGCAAAGCATGTCGAGGAATAATGGTCTAGGTGTGCATGTCTGTGGGATGATGCAATGTGTTTGGGTTCTCTATTCTAGTCAGTGTTTTATTCAGGCTTCCTATTTTACAGAAACTTTCTTTTGATGGGGTGTCATGTGCTCTGGTGCCATTTATCAAGATTGCAGGGAGCTCTGTTCATAATGTCCACGTTTTTCACAGTACAGTACGCTTGATTATTGGGCTTCAACGAAACAGCCACTTAATCTCTGGGACACATCTGTCATTTGGGGCTATTATTGTTT
The DNA here is from genome assembly GCA_019775955.2 of Pollimyrus isidori. NCBI lineage: Eukaryota > Metazoa > Chordata > Actinopteri > Osteoglossiformes > Mormyridae > Pollimyrus > Pollimyrus isidori. The sequence goes on along the minus strand of JABFDZ020000132.1, from coordinate 233,562 downwards.
AAATAATAGTGTTTTTTTACATGTCAACTAGTGCAGAACAATGTATTTTCCTTCATTCATAAAAGAAACAATTTCTTTTTTTATTGTTAGAAATCCAGCAAATGGATTGCTGTGTTTTTCCAGCAGTATAAAGTTTTAATCCTAATTGCCAGAGGCACAGAAATAATTGGGTCAGGAAAGGGCTAAAGCGTACCCAGTGGTATTTTCTCTCCCAACAAGAAATGCTCTCATCGCACGGGACTCATTTCCATTCCTATGGTTCTGTCCTTACTCAGTGCCTTGTACCCCCATACACACCTGCAGGAACATTTACAGACCCAATTGGCCACTTTCCTTTTGTGCTTTTTGTTTAAAGTCCCACCACTTAACAGAACTAACTTCTATTTTTCTTCTGTCGTTCAGAAGCGATCATGATTTGTGGCTTCAGTGAGTAATATGTGGATGTTCTAATATCCCGTTCTAGGATTGCCCGGCACCCTCTTATTAGTGATGTAAGTGAGACTGAACGAGCCTGACAACGGCAATCAATTAATGGTGTTTCATGCACTGGGTAAGCTGGCATCCAGCAGTACATCAACAAGATCCCTCTTAGTGGAAGGAGAAAAAAAAAATGCAGCTTCAGAAATTGTTCTCCTGATGCACACTTTTGACACCGGGCCCTGCAAGCTCCAGTTCTGCTTGCTTTATTTGTCATGGCCAGACCTGCTTTGCCCCAGGGGCTGCAGGCAACAACTATTTGTCAAACTCAGTTAAGAGGGATGAATTTACACACAAACACAATGGCGCCATATATCATACTGTGTGCAAAAAAAAATTATTGGGTAATTGAAGCATTGGGTAAACCCATTGGATAAAACTGGAAAATTATGTCAAATACGCCACTGATCTTGAATTGATTTTGAGTTCCGTGTACACAGCTCTACTACGTATGTCTAAAATGCAGTCATAAATGGTCTTGACTTTCAACATCACATGCTATTCCACCCATGAATTAATCCTAAATTGATCCTAATTTTCTTAACGAAGCAAAATAAAAAATGAATAAAAATGCTATGGTCTTCAGCTTGCATCAATGGCAGCTCTCTCTTAGGGGCTACGCTGGTCACACTCAGGCGTAGAATAATTTGATTTTGGCGTTCGCTGTCTAGTCTTTCCGTCGCAGCCACAAAGGAAAGACTCTTATTAAAGCTGACAATGGGCGATGGATGAGATTTGTATCCATGTCAGTCAAGCATGGTGCTCCAAGGACTAGGCCAGGTTATAATTTTTTTCTCCGCTGTCGATTTTAGCAGCGCTGAAAATTGTCTGTTACTAATTGTGGGAAGGCTTGTATGTGTCTGTTTTAAGTGTTCAAAATCGACACAAAATTTAGCTCATCTCAAATAACCAGTAATATACATGTATGTATGATATAGTGACAACTGCTAGTCTCCCCATTTGCAGTCAAAGGCATGTTTTACAGCAGGGATCCAGATTTGGTAGCTGCTGGACCACATTAGCCATCTGTCAATAAGAGTGCCAATGAACACAAATTGGCTTATATTCTAATATTCCATTGGATGGGTTAGATAAAGCCTTTTGATATTATTGGTCTACAGCCGTGGTCGCCAACATAGTGCTGTGAACTACTAGCCAATGAGTAGCTCCTCATAACATTTAACCGACTTTGAATGTGTTTTTTTTTTTATTTCACATACTGTACTTAGTAGGAAAGTACTCAGAGGATGAGCGTCGCGTGGTCGAGGCCTGCAACAGTGTGGACGTTTGTGGATGGTTTACTTTCCAGCCAGCTTATGGAGTCACCATCACTACCAGGATTATTTCCTTTATAAAAGTAGCTCTCACTGTAAATAAGGTTGTCGTCTATAAAGACAAGCTCGGGTTGGAATCATGCAAGCAACATGTTTCATGAATCCTGCAACACCCTCAGTGAAGAGAAACCAGTGAGCCGAGCGGCAGCACATATACCGGAGGGTGTTCCCCTTTTTCTTTGGTATGGGTGCAAATGGCAATGAGGTATTTAAGCATTTTGAATGGAGGGCAGTTTATTCCATTCATCCATCCATTTTCCAAACCGCTTATCCTCACCAGGTCGCAGGGGGTCCGGAGCCTATCCCGGAAGCAACGGGCACCAGGCAGGGAACAACCCTGGATGGGGGGCCAGCCCATAGCAGGGGAGTTTATTCATTGAGTAAAATGGAAAAAATTAGGCCCGACACCATACCAAAACGGACATATAGAAAACTTGGGTAGTATTTATTGCTTAGACTAACTGGTTAGAGGTTTCATACCAGATGCAGTGGTATCATGGTTATTGGCTGAACTAGAGAAACACAGTTTTGGCTCTGGCAATGGAGCTTGAGAAACAGCCAATAGATCCAAGTGACAGGCACTATCTCCTTTATCTCCCACTCAGTCATTAGCTGAGAATGCAGCAAAGTATAATAATGCAAATGTAATAGACACTATTATTTGACGTAAAAACTCTGTGTCTCCTTTCTATATGACCAACGTATGACCTTGTGAATCACAATTGCTGTATATTGTTTATGACTGACACCAAAAGCACTTGTTACTTCACTTGTACATCTGGTTTGCACTTTTAAGATGGAGTCGACACATTTGTAGACATAACCAGAGAGTTAGGACAATACGCAAAGATTGATTTGTCCATTACTTATGTCTGCCTTAGAATATGCTTGTCGTAGATGTCTCAATTTTGATGTACCCCAGTGATTCCAAGTCATTACCCAGTTCCATTAATTTTCTTTTTTAAACGCTTCTCAACAATTAATTTAGCATTTTTTAATAACTAAAAGCTGTTATCAGAACATTAAGCATCGGAAATTAAATAAATTTATCTTTCTGAATGCTCCTTGTCGTCTTCTGTATCCGTGTCTTGTTATGAAATGACAGAGAGAAAGAGAAGGTTGTCAGGGTGACACACTGCGGCTTGGTCGCTACGCAGGTAGCTAAGGACTTGGCAACAGGGAGGCGGAAGGCGATGAGCGTGGTGCCCATTACAGTCCAGTGGCGGGCCACTAGGGGGCAGAAGCCTGGGGAGGATTAAAGAAGGAAGGCCATTCTTAAGGGGTATATGTGATCCCGTGGGGCTCATTTAAAGAGAAATAGGGTGACGTTCGGGCACAGTGCCTAGTCAGGTGCCAGAAAATCTGCGGTAGTTGGGCTGCCATGGAAACAGGGAATGGCAGGGCAGGGGTGGAGGCAGGAGGAATCCTCTTCATCCATCTATAGGCCGGGTGACTGATGGATGTACACCTGTAGAGGCAGCTGATTAACAGAGATAAGCTACACGTAGAATCAGATGCTGATTGCGTTTCCTTTTCCTGACTGAGTGTTCAGCTGTCATTGTCAGAGGGCCCGGTTATTCAGCACTGGAAGCCTTGATATCACCATCATAGGCTCATTAAACACATTTTACACAGATGAGACTCGTGTTCCTTCCTGTGCAGGCAGACTTACGTCTTCTCCACAGAAGAGTTACAGGCTGTTCTTCACACACAACCATGAGTGCGTGAAGCGGGCAGGTGAGGGAGCAGAGATCCATCCCAATCCGCTGGAATCAACACCCCATTAACACAGTCAGTTTCACCTGAGCATTACTGTGCCTGCATCTCATGCACTTCTTGTCTTTCCTGTGGTTGCAGCGGTTGAGGTTTTTAATCTGGTCTGTTCTGACTGTGCGGCTCTTTAATACGACGCGTGGTGTTAATATATAAATTGCATACTGTGCACATGAGTCCGCTGAGTTTCAACCATCCATGAGGTTTGCTAAAACACTGTCATAAGAATCCAAACATGGAGACCTACAGCAACGTTCCCTTAACATCACAGACCAGGGGAGTCTAGTTCACACCTGAAACATGACAGGGCAAAGTAGACTGAGACAATGCAAAGCAGAAATAAAATTAATATCTCGCTGGTATTTTCTCTGCCGCTCCGTATACTTGTATGCCTGTGAGTGTTCATGCCCAGCCATGCATGTGTATGTGTGCATACTGCGTGCATCTAGCTGTGTTTGGACAGGTTTAGCTTTTTTTCTTGTGGGAAATACATATATTAGAATAAGAACATATGCCAGTGTGATAGTAAACAACCACATCTGAGGCCACCTGAGTATTTAAGAAGTGATATTATGTATGCTAATTATGCATGCTGCAAGACATTTCAAGGATGAATGTCTGTTCTCTGGCTTTATGTATTCAGTGGCAGGTTTTCCATATTTCGTTGACATGAATCGGTACTGAAGTGTAGAGATACTGCACGCCAACCAGGCCACTGGAGTAAACCTCTGCTTGCCCACTGTGGTCAGACCTCCATGGCGGTGCCTGCTTGGGCCTGGTCTCTGCTTTGCTGTGTGGCTCTTCCTTAGGAGTGGCAAAGTCGGTGCTGAGATTCTATGGTAAATAACTGGCCATGAAGGGTAGACTGGCGCTCAATTAGTCCCTTACTTTTTACAAACATATTCCTCATTTATGGATAGTGATTTTCAATGTAGATAATGTAATGTATTGTCGTAATGCATCATGACTGGCGATTTGATTATGGTCTTTTATTATTGTTTACTGAATTGATTCTCTTTCTTTCCTCTGTGTGGTCAAGGTAATGATACAGTCAGTCCTGGTTAGTTGCTTATCATTATGGATTTTTGCAGGGTCAGCATAGTTCTTGTCTTTTTTTCAACACTGTCTTACTCCATCTTGTTCCCTCTATGGTTGGTAGTGTGTGTAACATTCTTCAACCATTCCCCACTTTTACTTGTATCCCAGCAGCACATCTACAGAGGTGAATATTCTTCATAACCCCTGACAGATCCCAGAGGGGGGCAACACAGGCCCTTTTATACTAAGGCAACATGATCGTTAAGGCATTATGGAGTATAAAGAGAGGTGTATGGATCTGAAAACTGTATATTAATGCAAGTGATTATGGGTGGGAAAATTCTTGGCAGTGATAATGTACAAAGAACCAACAAAAAACTATTTGCGTATAAAATAAAGGGTGATATATGAATACTAATCTATGAAGTTGACATGAGTTTTCTCTAAAGTGCTCCCAACTTCAATGTGTTGCTGAAACCGTCCTTTTGCACCGTCTGTTTTTTTCAAAGCAGCTGAAGTGCTTGAAGTGCAGCTTTGTTTTGCCTCAGGAGTCTGTTTACATCCTCTCTCTGTCTGTCATCTTCTGCAGGGTCATTGCCGGCAAGGTCTTATTCTTTATCGTTTAGCTCACTAAAAAGAGGAAGATCATTTTTGGTGGGGGAGCTCCTGTCATCCAACCTCATCACAAAGATGCTCGAAAGTAGTGCAAATTTGTTCACTGAAAAGATATTTGCTTTTTTGCCATTTGAATGAAACATTTTCCATTAGATGTAGGAACTGCCTGTTTATACCCAGTGACCATTTTCTTTCTATTACCGAGACGGACCCACTTTTTTTCTTGCAGATCTGCTTCAAAGGCGGATGAATTGTGTATTCAGAGGGACCCGTTCCGCACACCACTGCTGTGCTGTCATTTTTATTTTTTGTACTTGTATCTTTCCTGTTAGCTGTAATGGGTCTGGCCATTCTCCTCTGTCCTCCCTCATTAACAAGGTGTTTTCAGGTGTTGTCAGTACTGCCTGGAAATTTCAGGAAGGTGGCAGTTTCTGAGATGCTAAAAGAACCAGCAGCTAATGCTTAGTCAAACCGTGAGTGAACCTGTTACTGTATCTGACTGCTGTATGTAGACGCTCCTTTACTTACGAACTTTCAACTTATGAACTTTCAGACATACGAACGAAGAGGACTGCAAGTCCAAGTTGTGTTCGTTGGGCTCCCGTTTCCTGTCCGCAACATCAATTTCCTGCGCGCCAGTTCCTCCCAGTACCACTTCTCCTCCTGCTACTCCTACTGCGGAGCAGGGTAGCGCGTGTAATTCCAGCCTCCTATTTCTTTGTATTTTCATATACCCTTAAAATGATGCTGAATAACGACTTACGAACATTTCAAGTTCCAAACAGCTGTTCGGAACCTAACTTGTTCGTAAATAAAAGAACGTCTGTATATTCATTTGTTGCCACGTGCATCTGTTTCTAGGTTATTTGTATTAGTATGCAGGTGACTACTAGCTGGCCCCTCCATAACTAATAACACCACCTGTTGCCTGGGATGCACAGACATTGCCATTGAGACCAAAGGTGATACCTTAGTACTTCATAACCTTTCCAAGACTTTAACCCAGGACAATTGTACACAGAGTGACAATCAATTGCCAAGGCTAAATTGAAAGAATCTTTATAAAATGTCCGACATACAGGTGAACTGACAGAAAAAATCAATACATTTGTAATGGGGTACAAACAAACAGTTTTTCATTTTGATATTCTCATTGATTAATGCCAGTCTCCAGGGCAAAAATTGCTCTCCAACTTTCTTCACTGAGAAAGTGTTTGATTCAGACATGCTCTCTGGGCAAGTGGACCGAGGAAGCCTTGGACATCGTAAGCGCTTCTCAGGCAAAGCAAATTACTCCCGGGGTATGTCTTTCAGTCATGCGTCAAGATTTGGCCTGTCCGAAATATAACAGAGAAAATGCTGAGTGTTTTGGCATAACAGTTGTCTGGACAGGACGGAACATGGGAGACAGGATGGAATGGGGGGATGAGGACATAGGGAGAGATGAAGGGAAAGAGAAGTGTGAAGCTTGGTGTAAAAGATATGAGCAACCAAAAAGCGGGTTAATGGAAAGGAGTCTCAGAGAGGAGAGACGGAAAAGTAAAAGCTGAAGTGGATATGAAAATGTCCACTCTAGTGTGTCTTTTTTTGTGCAACACCTAGCCAGAAATTTACAAACAAATCAAAAAAGAGATAGCAGAAGGCAGAGTCCATGAGAAGAATGAGAGAACAGAAGAGAGAAGGAGGTGAAATGAAAAGAAAAGAGGAGAATAGTAGGGCATCACAACAAAGAAAGGGCACGAGTGTGAGGCCTTGATTCACTGTGAGCTCTGTCTGTATCTGTCTAAACCTGGGGGAGCCCTTTCACACTGACCTTTGAATTGTATCAAGGAACTTTAGTGCTTTCATGAATATTTAGATGTGGAAATGCCTGGTCTCCTGCCATCGCTTGCATTGTTTCTTATCAATGATGTCTCTCACTGTGATGAAAAAGATGTATCTTAGCCTCCTCACCATAACAACCATTGTGATTGACGCTCATGTGAGATATTTTCTATTTCTTATATCCTTCATCTTTTTTTTTGTTAGAATTGGCTTTAAATAATTCCACTGGAGAGGTAGAAATTGCAGACCTCTCTTAAAATTCCAAATTAATTTATTGCAGTTATTTTTCTCTTTCCGCTATAGAAGGTCACCAAGGATGTACACTCACAAATTCACAGAGTAGACTTTTCATGTTTCCTAGAATGCATCAACAAGCAGAAGTAATTCCAAAATCCTCTACCCATTCCTTCAGAGAATCCTGCAGCTGTGACAATGAAATCTGTCTCTTCTCAGTTCCCTTTGTTCAATTCGCAGATCAGATTACTCTTTTTCTACCTTATCTCACTGTCTTTTTCTCGTCGCCAGTCTTCCTCACTACCGCTCCACATTTGACAGTCACTCTTTTTCCATTTGACGTCTCTACTTACATGTTGACTGATTATGCAGCAACCGATGACCATAATTACATATGGACTGGTGGTTTTAATTGTACAATGATTGATTACTGAGCTGCAAGGAAACTAGAGTGAAAAATGTAATTTGGTATTTTTCACCACCACAGTGTTGATTTTTTTTTTCTTCAGTGGAGCGATAACCAAGAAAGTATATTCTTTTATATGATCAGGAGATGTCTGATCAGGAGTTTGGAATCTCACATGGTTTTGGAGTCCCTACCTTGTGCCTTAGGTTCTTGACACAGGCTGTAGAAGCGTGTGTTGATGGATATATTCTGCTTTCTCCCCGATAGGAGAGGGGACCAGACAAACCTGCTGTAATAATTCTGTTGCCCCATGTTTGCATCTATTTGCGGGCAGCACTGATGATGACGCTTGGAAATCTGAAGTTAATTCCCACCATAATTACCGTTATCTCCTGTTCGGCTCACACTCACCTTGATAAAGCTTTGCTCATCTGGGCCTCCCAGGAAGGAGGTGGAATTTCAGATGAAGATAGCTTTGTTTGTTTCTTAATTGCTGGATGACTTCCAGATGTAATTATGGCCTAATTCAATAACACCCAATTAGCACCTTAATCTTATGGAAAGGAGGGAAATAATTATTTGTATGAAGATTTTGAGGTAATGAGTTTTGAGGAAATTCTCCAGGAAATAAAGTTTAGAGCTCCTGGTATGAATGAAATTGAACTAACATGGGATTATCCTCACAGCTGAGCAGCATTTTGGGAAAATTTAGTAATGTGGTATTATTTTTTGAATAAAGATCAAATTTTAACATCTAAAATGGTCATGACACATATTTTTTTGTCTGTTTGGAGATGATGGATGTCGTCGGATAAAGAGGTGATGATGAGAATTGTCTCATTCCTGTATGGTCCTTCCATGGCTGGGTAGGACAGGGAAGTAGTAATTAGAGACGGGAGTCACCAGGCACTCCCACATTTCATGATGAAGACCTTTTGGTCTGTGCAATGGCACTGACATCTAAAACGAGACCTCTAGTGCTGGTGAGCCTAAATTGAGTCTCATGGAAAGCACTTCCTGCCAGCGTCACCAGCCACAGAAATTTGACTGCTTAGTAACTGCCGACCAGCTAATATATCACCGAATAGATATTTACCACCATTAATACCACCATTAATATTTTTTTGTGACAACTTCTTATCATTCAGTATTAGCTGTGGTCCCAGCACAGTGGAAGAGTGTCTGTTTCATAGACAATTAATAGACAAATTTGGCAGCATTGCAAAGCAAACCCCATCATGAATAATGGACCAGCGAGAGCGGTCCACATCAGCCCAGCGTTGTCTGAGTGATTTTCCACGCACCTGTCAGCTATGCTCAGAGATCTTCTCCAGGACAACAGATAATTTTTATGACGGTTTAAGGGATTAAAAAGTTGGCAGACCTTTTTAAATTGGATGGGGGGGGGGGGGGGGGGGGGGGGGGGGGGGGGGGGGGGGGGGGGGGGGGGGGGGGGGGGGGGGGGGGGGG
>JABFDZ020000132.1:208496-224291 GCA_019775955.2 Pollimyrus isidori | reverse complement strand
AAAACAGATAATTTTTTTGCCGTTTTAATGTATTAAAATGTTGGCAGACATTTTTAAATTGGATGCCCCCCCCCCCCCCTCTCTCTCTCTCTCTCTCTCTCTCTCTCTCTCACTATCTCTATATCTCTCTCCCTACCTCCCTCCCTCTCTAAATGTCTTCGTTCTTCAGTGGTTTCACTGAAGAGGAGGGGGGGAATCCCAAACACAGTGTGATTCCCAACGGTGCCTCCACACACCTTATTTCACGCTTATATTACATGGATTCACATAAGTGGCCGTCGTTTGAAAAGTGCTGCTGCTGCATAACATGACACCTTTAGTGAAGCAGCACTGAGTCTGGTCTCCCTACTGTATCTGGAAGCCACATGACATCTTTAAATCAACGAGTCCCTGTTCAGAAGAGTGTCACTAATCACACACACAATTCACCTCCTCCTGTATCACTGCATCATACTCAGCATCAATGTACAGTATGTATAAATAAACAGCTTGTGTGTGTGTGTGTGTGAGAAGATGACGTTTATAAGATCCTGTTAAGCAAGGTCTACAATCGCCTCTTTGCCCGTGTATGAAACATTGGTGCTTAAACATTCATGTCCATTGGCTTCTTCTGGCGTTGGAACGTCAGGCTCCAAGGCCACCTGTAGGCCTGCACATATACTAAAACAGCTGAATCGGGAAAACATTTGTATGTGATATTTCAGATATCATTCTTGTCTGAAGCAGACTGCCAGGAGGGCACTGCTTGATTAAATAATGCATTGAATGTTGCAGCTGGCAGGCTTGGGCTAGTAAAGAGTATCACTTGAAAAAAATAAAACTGCTTAAAATAGGATCATTAAAAATGTATTAGTTTTCTTAAGATTACACGGCTTGGAAACAGGCAGCGAAGCAGTTATATGAACCACCTATTAAAGGAGTCAAGGCTTTATGCTTTTTACCGTTGGGATTTTGTCATTTTTATGACATTTCATAGATACATTCATGTTTAGCTGTAGAATTATTTAAAGTGTAATATTTTTTTAATTAACTTTATAATAATTAATGTGCTAAAAAAGTGATACTTTTAAAATCCAATTGTATATTTGCAAGATAGTGGGATTGTGCCACCTTGAACCTTTCTCACTTTTGGCATCTATAGCTGTTTTATTCAAAATAATATTCATTCTAAAAATACTTTTTAATCGTACATTTCTCGGTAACACTTTACTCGAGGGCCAAAATACTTGAAGTACAAATCATGAACAAATATAGTAGGTACAGTACTTAACATATAAGATGTATCATGGTTCATTAATGATGAACAAACATTATTAGATTTACAAAATTAACAGATAAAGTAACAAATATAGTAATTGCCTAAGATAAAAGATGTCCCAATTCATTAATTATGAATTAACATGAGATCACTATGTCACTATGTAACTAAGACTTAGTTTGTACATTAATTAATACATACTGTAAGTAATAGCCTAAATTCTATTTGTGCCCTCTGAAGTAAAATGTTACTGATTCATTTAATTAATTTTTGAGACTATTGCTTTTTGTTCATTTTCATATATACATTAATATATAGTTTTTTTTTAGCTTTTCCTAAGCAAAGATAACCATCTGATATCCCAAGTGAAACACCACAAATTATTCAGCTTCTCTGAACTACACAACATCACTGGCTAGTAACAGCAATGGGGAGTAACAATACAATGTCTGCAACCAAATTCAAGGTTCAATGTTACTCTATTGTCATCAGCAGCTTCATACATGTACAAAGAGTGATGAAACAACCTTTCTCCATGGCCCCGGTTCAACATATAGTAACATAAAATGCACTTAACATCATGGTAACAGGGTGTACAGGCAGTAAATAAACAGTGCAGAGATGATAAACAGTGCAGAGATGTAAACTTCGTATGATTTGTGCAGTTGCACAAGGCAGTTGGCAGGATTTACCACAGCATGAGACACTGCTGTAACAGAATAAAAAAAACAATACAATAAAAACAATAATAGACAGGACGATAGACGGCACACAATTCCAATTTGTAACAGTGGAGGGATGTAAACCATCATGGCTGGTATTGCACATGATTATTATATTGCACGGGTCAGTTAATTGCTGAGGTTTCACAACAAAGTCCATGTTCTGGTCCATTAGAGCAGTATTTTCAGACCCAGTCCTGGGGGAAAAACGCGGACTGTCTGAGGGTCCCAGAGGACGGTGTTAGGAAACATTGTGTTATGGTTTGGGCAAGGTGAAATCCCATAAAGCATTTCCTGAAGGATTTTGTTCTCTCTCCACTTAATCACCACACTAATTAAAGTTTACTGCCTAATTGTGTAGGGTTTTTGTCCGACGACGCCATCAAGCAACTGCTGGGCTAATTAAAAAGCACAAAGTCGATGCATCACCGAAAACCATCAGCCCCCTGGTTCCTGCAACGCTTGACGGATCACCCCCAGTGAGGTTCCCCAATGAATCTGTCAGCCTTAAAGACGCTTATGCCAGGTTAGCGCTGAGCCTTTATCACAAACGGCAGCTGTTTATTTGTTTTGGTGTTCCTGAAGAGTGTGCGCAAATGCTTTATGTTTTTTAAGTTGATGTTCATGCACAGTTTAGCAACAATGTAGCAGCTATTTACTGATTCTGAACCTGGCAGCTCATGAAACGATTAAGCTGGAATAAAATCAAGGCGGGTTTTTGCATTTCTTTCATGAGTCCAACCACATCCAGTTGTTAAGGTGGACATCATAAATAGTAATCTATCTGTGGACATTAGATAGTGTGGATATGAAATATTGTGCACAGCTTAGACAAAACTGGGAAGGTTTTGGGTCTTTAAATACCAAAGTCAGTCATGTGATTGTTCTTTTAAATGCCTAAAAATGCCTTTTAAAGGGACATTTCTGAGAAGAACGTAACTTTGGCTGGAATATCGGGGGGGTTGAGGTCTCCACCCATTACGGGGGAAACATGACTATTTGGGTGGTTGTATTAGCTGGTTTTTATTTATTAGGAGGGCTGCAACCCCCCCATCCCCCCGCCTCGGTAATTTACGCCCATGGTTTCCGACAACATTCCTGTTGAATTTGTATGGATAATTTCAGTAGAAAGACCTGCTAGTGATTTCACTGACTCAGCTGCAAGCTGCGATCTCCACTGGCTTTGCATATACTGTACGCTGCAGGAGATCATTTGCAGGCAAGTGAATTACGGCGCGTGCAGCGCCTGTGTCTGTGTGTCAAAATGTGGACAATAATTAGCAGAGGTTAATTAACACATGGCAGGTGTGTGTTTGACAGGGTTTACTGCGCCTTTGTGTGATACGGCTGTCGGCTCCTCGAGTCCTGTATCCATCCTGTTCGCTGTATCAATCAGAAAGGACGTATGTATAGATAATGCTACCCAGGCTTTAAACCAGTCCTGATGGCCTGGGCCAAGTCCTTCCTTTATGTTTGTTGAACTGTAACTGCTTCGCAGCTGCCCGGCAGTCAGCCTGGGATGATGCACGATGTCACGCCTCTACCTCATTGCTGAGGGAGCGTCCGCCAGGCGCAGGTGGAATTAGGCTGTGTGTGGAATATAATGAGGTTTTTGCAGGTCACACTGCTGAGGACCCACTAATTACACGAGGGGCTCTCAGTCCGTCTCGCTCATCTTCCCTTCTATCTCCATTTAAGGACGACTTGCGTAAACAGCAGCCCAACTAAACTAAGTATAAATGAATAGTACATGTGCCTTTCCTTGCCAGTACACCGCACTCGCCAATAAGCCACCGCCCCCAGTCCCACTGCAGTCTGATTTTCCTTTCATCTGTCTCCCTTATTTCCAGCATTTACAGGGACTCTGAAGTGATCCCTCCCTCCAAATCATTTCATTTTGCTCTCCATCCTATATTTAATGTGAGTCCCGCACAAGGAAACTGCTAACAGCAGCCAGCCAGAATCCGCTCATGGGCAGACTCCCATTTGGTACCTTGTCAGCAGGCAGCGCCGGTGGGCTGTTCGCATTCCGCCGTATGATGTCATCGTTGTTCCCTGCTCAGTGCTTGCCCCCTGAACCATGAAATAGCATGAAAGCTTACCACCTTGGTTGCAGTCATTTTCACTTTCTTCCTGCGCTGATGTGTTTTCAGAAGAAAGCAAAATTGACTCACTTCTTTGCAATTGTATCTGCATTGTCGAAGCCCTTTGTTAAATTATAGAAAGGGTGGTTAACAATTGCCATGTATCTGAAAATGTATTGTGAGTTTGTGGTTTCACAGTTTGCAGTTATCACATAATACCCTGCCCTGTTTTCATTTTCATTCATAAGAATCTGCTGATGATTTTGTGCAGCATAATGTTATAGCAGGCTTTGCAGTTCAACCAGCCCCACTAGTTTTTATTTTAACATGAAAAACCTCTCAGCTTTTAAACAGTGCACACATCCAGTGAAAGGGAAATTCATTCTTTGAGGATGAATGAGGCATTTTTTCTGCTTAAGACTGAGGAAATTCCTAAAGGAAAGCGATAACTCCAGAAATCATTCCGAGGTGTTGTATATAACCCAGAGTCAGTGAGGCACGACTGCATCATTCAAATAGACATATCAGCTACAAGTAGAAGGGTGTCTTAATGAACCCACACTAGCAGGAAATCATATTAGGAATTTCGTGCATTTGGCCTGATTCAAGTAAGTCAGTGTGTCACTGGATTTGAAGAAGATTTTAGCGTTTTCTCTGAACAGTCACTTCCTGCCATGGATAAGCACATGTAAGTCGCAGAAATGCAGAGAAGGGGACAAGTCCCTTACACATGCTGGGGGTGGGGGGGGGCGCTTCCTGTGTGTAAATGGCCACTGCCCCTAGTACATTATGACCTTCATGGTTACATCTACTTTTAAGGAAACGTCCTTGAACCTATGACAAAGTAGAACATGTATAACTGGTGACAACGAGGCCTGAGAAATGCAATCAGATCAACTGGTTCATATGCTTCCGCTTAATGACACTGCCCTCAGACAGCCGTAATTATTCATATAATTCATTAATTAATATGAGCTTGTAACCAGGCCACAAACACCATTTGCTTTTACAGGTCATTACTGTGATTGACGATTATGGGTATCTATTGGAATGAATTTACATATTGGAAAAAGAATGGGAATAGGTTTTTTGCTCAGGTTTTGCACACTGTGATCTTCCTAGTTAGCATGCGTGTGTTTCGTAAAGACTACCGGGCCCTGGAAGCCCACCGCCAACGGGCTCATTTCAGCATCTCCTTCCAGGAAACCATTGGAGACAAAATCCCCAGCATTCAGCAGGCAGATGTCAGATTGTTGCTTGTTCACACTCCACAAATAAATTCTCTCTTTGTTAAAAGTCACCCTAGATATACAATAATAATGACAACATATTTTAAAGTGTATACTGCTATAATTAACAATTCTATATATAAAACCATTTCGTATTTCAGTTTACGCTGCAAAGCCGGCATCACTGCACACTGGGCCACCATCACTGTGCAGTGGATCCCCATCGCTGTGCGGTGGATCCCCATCGCTGTGCGGTGGATCCCCATCGCTGTGCAGTGCACCAAAGCTGCTAAGGCAGATGTTCAGCAGGATGTCCAGAGCAGCACTGATCAGTTCTGGGCACCGTGACATAATTCAGTTTCCCTTCCTGCAGGATATTTTCTCCTCCACCGTTTCCATTAGAACCATGAAATAAACCCCCTCCAGGCACGATCCCAATCAATACCTTAGTGAAGGCACCCTGCCGGTGTACTAGGTGAGATGTTCTCTGTTCAGTAGTCATTTGCAGGCTGTCAAGGTGGCACTGGGGAGTGACCATAACACAGCATGGTTCATGTGGCAGCGCTGCACTTTAGATAAAAAGTCCGAACCTTCCAACTAACAAACTGTAAATCACGGTGCTCCTCACGCTTTTGTTGAGCTACCTCTCAATTTCCCTGTGGGTCACGTCCGCAGTGTCAGCCTTAATGCAGTCCTAAAATGTCACCTTGACCCCCCCCCCCCAGGGTTGTCAATGAACATATGGGGGAACAGATGATAAAATGAAGATATAGGACCAAAAATCTTTTTTGTGAAAACTGGGCAACCTTGTATTAAGCAAGTGGATGCAGTGGATGCCAACTGGATATTCAGTCTTTTACAGCACCCCCCCCCCCCCACCCCACTCATCATACCAAAAATCAACTGGGAGACCCTACCCTCCTCCCATTAGGAGGTGACTTGGTAGCTTCTCAGGTTGTTTTTCTTATACAGTAAGAGTAGCTTGTATCGTTTAGGAGGTTGGGGGCACTGCTTTAGTGTCAAGGGCCCCTGTGAAGCGCTTAAGCCAGGGGCTGTGACAGAAAATACTGCCATGGTATGAGGTCACACAAGCAACTGCTGGGGTGGCCGTTTCTCTTGAATTGTTTATGCTCTGACTGGTCCTCTGAAATACCAGAAATTACAAAATGTCTCTGCAAGCCACCTGCAGCACTGCGGAGCGCGGGCTGAAGGCTCGTAACAATGTCGCCATGCTAATTTTAAGGCTTAACAATTCCGTAAAGAGGTCGCATGACACTGAGAGTGGTGTCGTGGGCGTGGTGCACTTGTGCCATGCAAAGCTGGTGATGTTTTACCCGCGAGTGAGACACTGAATGCATGACTGCCGTTCGTTCACAACAGTGATATACTGTCGCTGTATGTCTCCTTTTCATTTGTACTTGGAATATATTTTGGGCAGCTGAATAATGTGGAAGAAGGACACCCAGATAGTTAATATTATTTTGCTTTTATTTGAATGGTTTACTTCTTTACTTTTGCCCATAAATTTACATACGCACAGCGTTCCAAACACACAGAACTCTGTGAGCAGCATTGGTCTTGGCAGCTTGGTGGATGGAGGCTGTAATGTGTGTAACTGGTCAGTCTGTAATAACATTATCTTCCCTTAGAACTGGGAATGTTTAAAGACATGAATCACAGGGAGAGGGTGATATACACGCCGGGGGGGGGGGCATTTCTGGAAAGCACTGTATACATTTCTTCAAGTATTACGAGCCTTACTGAATCACAAGGTCTGCAGCAAATGCACGTGTGGCTCTCCTCACATGGTGGGGGGGCGTTAATAGTGTTTCTCTCAGCCTCCGTATTCCGTGCTTGTTAGTATAATTGCTTATTGCTGCTGATGTGTGGTGCATTTTGATCACAGGAGGAATTCTGACCCAGCAAGCCACATCCAAGTGATTTACGTGCCGCATGTGAGAACGGAGACAGACGCCCCAGTGTTGCCTGTGTGACCCCTGCTGTGTTACAACCCCCCCCCGCATTCCTCCTCGCAGCCCCCGCACACTCAGCAGGGCCCAGAAAGTGAAGCGCACCCATCAGCCATGCGTCTGGTGTCCATCTCCGGCCGAACACGCCCAGCGGAGGGCAAGCTTCTTATGTAGAAGAAGGTGACTCTCTTCTCTCTGACGCCTTGCTTTAAATCAAACGAACGGCGAGTCTCAGCCGTGACTGAGATTTCGACGTAAACCCGACGCGGCGAGTGCACGCTGAAAGCGCAGGGCTTCTGTTGGAACCAGCATGAGGTCTCGCTGGGACTTTTGCGTGGAATACATTGGAAAACAGTCACAAAAGGTTTTATAATGTAAATGTAGACATTTTTAATCTTCTTGCACCCAAGCGTAATATACAGTACGCAACCATGGAAGTTTCTAGGATTGACCAAAGTGAAATCATCATAAATAATATTTGTGATAAACCAGCTGGGTTAGCAGGTTTGCTGCACTGCGAAGCATCCAGGCTGACATCAGCTTATTTCCATCGCTTTCAGAGCCGTGTGGAGACTGCGGGCTCCATAAGCTTCTGTTAGCCAGCTGTTCATTGCCAAATGTTGTCCCTTCTCTCTGTCATTAAGAATACAGTTTTATCCAGATGGAGCTACGCTGGAATTGTGTCCACTATCTCCAAGTGTCTTGTACTTGGCTATAGGTCTGTGCCTTGTAGGTGGCAGGAGGCATGGAAGACAGAGAGTACAATCCTTACATTTACAGCACCAACTCAGGGGTGTGTCACCCTGCTGGCGTACTGTAGCTGTCGAATCGCTGGCACCCATCACATCTCTTAGAAACATTCATATCACCTCCCCGCCTGTAAAATGGAGCTTCCCAAAATGTGACAAATGACACAGTGCAGGCTTGAGTTATAGACCTGTAATATGACTGTTTAGTATGGACTGGTAGGGCTTTCTGAAAATGGCACTGTTCTACTACCGAGGACATGGACCTAAAGACTGTCTGCTCACAGCTCAGCCCTGCTGCAGTACGCTGAGAAACACCCAGAGTTATATTTAACTTAAAAAACAATAAAAGCATCAGCCAGCCTGAAAGAGTGACTTTAAGTGATTTGGAGAGAACCGACCAACACTGCTGTGTATAAAAATAAGTACAGAAGCATGCAGAGTTAAAATGAACAGGCCTTTTCTGCCTTGCAGTTTAAGCATGTTAATTTTGAACAGCAATAATACAATTTTTTTAGTTATTCTTTGCAATTTGGGTACTCTTTGTATTAATTGTAATATTAAATATCAACTTTGAAATTCAAGTCATATCTGTGCAAAAATCTAATAGAATTTATTATGGTTAATACACCAGTGAGCAAAACTTAAAACAAGTAATACGATGACACAGCAAAAGATATCAGGCTTTAAAGTTCTCAAATCTTGGGTGGATTACAGGTATTATAACCCAGTTGAGAGTTGTTCTCGTTTTATATTTTAAAAAATGACTGGGAAATTGCTGAGAAGTTGATATAGGCAATGATCCAAGGGTGTCTGTTCCAGAGGGAGACCGGTAGGCAGGGCAGATTGCCCCCAGGGCCCGGCACCGCCTGTATGCAAAGCATTTGTGAGGAATAAGGCACCAATGTCACATACGTTATAGAAATCCTTGCCGTGTTGCTTTTATATCTCATTGTTAGGGTTACAATCTCATTATGGCGGGAGTCATAACACAAAAAATATTTGGTACAATACTTAAAATAATGTTGAAATGTAATAGTTTGTAATGTTTCATTGTCAAACTATGCTGTCGAGGCACGTATTTAATGGAAAAAGCAGGTTTGTGGAATTTGCTAACCGCTGAAGTGCATGATGGGTATGATGTTCGGAGGCTACTTAAATGTCATCATCTGTAACTGCTGCAGCTGGTGTAGGCAGGCCCCAAGTGTGAATTTGGAAAGGGGGGGCACGGTCCATTTTTGTCCAAGTGCCCATTGTACAGTTGTTCTGTCACTGATTTTTTTGTTTGATGACATTTTACATGAAACAGCATGAATACTTAGTAATAACTCAGTTACTACTGAAGTACAAATTATGACCAAATGTTGAACATATATAATCACTACTCGAGATATAATATGTGTCACGGTTCATTAATGATGAACAAACACAAGATCAGTATTTCATTTGTGCTATTCATGACTTAAGATATTACGAAATACCTTAGCAAATATAGTAATTGCTTGAGACAAAACATGCATCATGATTCATTAATGATGAAGTACCATGAGATCAGTATGTAACTAAAACTTAGATTGTGGTTAATTAATACATAAATAGTAGCATAAAACCCCCTCAGCCTTTGTTTCTGTCTTCTTCTTGGAGCCGGCTGCTCAGTGTCTGCCCGGGTGACAGGACCTCAGGACGGTTACGTCATGATTGGAGGTCAGAGGGCTCGTCTGACGGACGCAGGTTAACACACAGTTCAGTGTGGCGGGTGGCCGAGGCCCAGAGGCTGGGCTGAAGGCCGTTAATGATCAGATGGTTCTTTTTTGCAGCAAGTGCATGCAAAGCAGGGCACTGAGCCCCTTAACAGTGATTCCACGTACCTAGGAGTCCGGGCCCTTCAGTACCTCCTAATGTCCTTAAAATCTGTAATATCGTTGCAGCAACGTGTGTACGTGTGTGTGTGTGTGCGTGTGTGTGTGTGCATGTACATATGTGTGTGTGTGTGTGTGTGTGTCAGTTTTCTAAACCTTCTGAGGCAAAACGCTTTGTATTTTCTAATTTCCTTTTATTTTAATTCAAAGTGAGCGAGGACCTTTTAGAATAATAAAGCCTGGGAGGTTTCAGTGCCCTTACAATCGTCGTCGCTCTGAATTTATGCCTTCAAATATTCATTTAGATGGCGCCCGTTTGATTTCAAATCATCATTCCGTGTTTTTATTGCTTTTATTTTCTCAGGTCGTCTTCCAAGGGTTTGCTTTGAGAGGGTGTGGCTGATGGAGAGGGCTGGTCTTTCCAAGCTCCAGCCTGACACATTCCACGTGTGTTGGATTAGCATTCCTGCGCAGACAGCTCCTCTTACCAGCCTTTTATTGGTCTGGCTCGAAAACACAATGATGGCAAAACTATGCTGTGGGCTGCTGAAGGAAGCAGTTTCAGACGCGGTAAAGGAAGCGTGTGGGGCAGGGTGATCCTACACGCCTTTAAACACGTGCTTTATTAAGCTGAACGACAGCGTCGTGCACATCTGGTGCACGATTTAAAAATGATGAGAAACTTTGAGCCTATTTTTAGTCTGCCTTTTGTTTAAAAAGATATACCTTCAGTTGTAAGAAACCCTAGAGACAGCATATTTTAAATGAGGACAGGAAAAGAGCAGGCACTGTGTGAGTCGCACTGTGTATTTTTAGCGCACAACCGTCGTTCGTTAACTTTCGGCAGGTTCCTGAAGGCGGCTAATACCTGATTGGGCTGCATCTTCGCTTGTTGAATTGTTATGAATGCACCGTATGCCAGAAACCAGGCAGAGGAGGGCAGCCGCTGATGGTGATGGTGACTGAAGCCTAATCAGAGTCGGCAGGCCGGCACCACATCACTGGGGGTTTTTCGACTGTGCTTTTAAGGTGCTGTCAGAGTCGAGCCCGAGAGCTTTGCTTGTGCTCACATCTCGGGTGCGAAATAACGAAGTACCCATGTTGACAGACAGCTCAGAATAAACCCTCTATCCCTTTCCACGCCTTGGAATCGCTGGTGAATGCACAGCATTCGCTGCTGTGACATTCGACGACGGCATTATGTTGTCGCGAGAATCAGTAGTGAGTTCTGATTCTTAGATGCAGGTCCTGCCTCAGTTAAATCCACTGTGTCTGTGTCCCTATCAATTAGAAGCAGGTGTTTTTATTGGCGGATTGAGCAGGTCTTGCATGTCCCGTCTTGCTCTCCATGAGAGACACAAACATGCATAGCGATGAGAGCAAGGTCAGAGCGCAGTGTCAGCCGGTGTCCAGCATCCCTGCGGCACATAAGGTTACCAGCCTTTGCTCATTGACCCAAAAGAAACCTGATTATGCTGCTATCTGCAGCATTCAAACCCACACCCTCCTAGCACAGATACCCACTCAACCACACCTTCAGCCAAGTGTCACTTTTTTTATCTCATCATCTCTCTATAATGTGTCATGGGGGGGGGGTGTTACAGAATATAGGTTTGGATTTTCCAGATCACACATTTCTCGCTACATGTATTTTTATGTGTCTTCTCACTATAACAATTTATTTTGGAAAAAAATGACATAATGTGTATGTTTGTGATGTGCTGACATGGAGGCAGCAGTGTTGCAGCAGCAGTGTTACAGCAGCAGTGTTACAGCAGCAGTGTTAAAGCAGCAGTGTTACAGCAGCAGTGTTACAGCAGCAGTGTTGCAGCAGCAGTGTTACAGCAGCAGTGTTACAGCAGCAGTGTTACAGCAGCAGTGAAGCAGTTGGTCACACGCATGTGCCTCCCTCCTCCTGCCAAGTTTAAGCCGTCATTCTGAACCCCATGTAATTGCATCCGTCCACCTGAAGGTGGCCTCTGTCTAACTATTGCTCTCACTATTTCTTATTCTCAAGTGTCTGTCAGCTCCTGGGCTCCACTAAGACCCCTTGATCTCCCCTCAGTGCTTCTTTCATCCTTGAAATAGAAAACTAACTCGGTAATATCATTATTTCAGTAATTTCTCTGTCTTCTGCATTTGTCCTGTATCTGCTTGTTACTGTGAACTGTGACTGGAAAAATTAAACCCATTTTGGAAGATTTATTTTAAAGCCGTGATTATTTCTCATTCCTGATGCAGATCTATACATCAGCATCGGCTCAAACAGCTGTGACTAAGGCTCTGAAGTCCCGCGTGACTTGGACAGACGTCCATGACCCCAGTTATTCTGTCTCTGCCTTGGACTCAGCAGAAGCACCACTTGCCATGACATGGAGAAAAACAGATCGATTAGTAAATGTACCTCTATCACCCCCTGGAGTATCGGCACTGGAATTCTCCCGGCTGTTTTACTCCTGTAACCCTACCCCCCACTCAGCCATTTAGGGTGTCACTTTCTATCACCATCTGCTCTTGTTTTCCATCCGTTATTAGTGTCTCGATCTCTTTCTCTGCCGTTAAGCTGCCCTCAGACAGACGTCCGCAGGCTCTAGCTACAGGCTTTCCTCTTCCAGCTACCGGAATGTCCTAAGCCCTCTTTGCGCTAGTCCATTTCAGGCAAACTGGGGTAATTGAATGCCTTAATTTAGAACGTCAGCACAGCACTGCCACGTCACCAAATAACTCCTTCCACAAGGGTTTCTGTCCCTCCTCCATTGATATACACTGTAAAGTAAAACACAGCACTTTGGTTTTATTTCTGCTTTCTCTTTTATTTTCCATGTACTATTTCTCGATCTTTGGCCAGGGAATTGTCCCCAGTTGCCAACGAGTTCAGCATAACTCCTGCATAGAAAGATGCTCCGAGGGGCAAAATTCTTTCTTCCATCTATCATCAGCCTATAGACAAAATTTAGAGTAGAAATTGACACTGCAGGCTATAACAGCCATAAGGATAACGGCAAATAAACAGCATAATTCATCATATTTGACTCTTGGCACGCAGTTGTATTCATATTCCTTGGAGGTGTGGGTGCCAGTGGTTGTATGGATGGATTATATTAGCTGTTATTGGAATACCTGCCTCTACATTTACGGGAATGTTAAGCGATTATTGAGTAATGCTTTACATTAACTGCCCCCTCAATATGCCTTTATAATACATTCATAGAGCATTTATAAGCAGCATGTATGTATACCTTAACATCCGAACATACCTTCACAGCTTTAATACACATTAATAAACATTATATGATAATAACAAACATCATAATTGTGCAATCATATAATGATCGTGATTAATGTATATTAAAGCTGTTACGGGATGTTAGGATGTTAAGATGTACTTACACGCTGCTTATGAATGTTCTGTGAATGCATTATGAGGGTGCAGTTAATGTAAAAGTTACCAATGATTGTACACTTGTCACATCCTGCTCGCCACATCTGCTTGACCCTCCTGTCTCTTCCCTCACATGAGCCGCACCTAATTCCTGCTGCTCTACCGTAGTCTATGTATTTAGGTAACTGTTTGTCTCATCCTCACTACTTCAGCCATTGATGTTGCCCTGCCCATCCGCCCGTGTCCTTCTCGCATCTAGCCTTCTCATTTTGATTCCTTGTGATCCTGTTTATTTCCAAGCCCTGTCTGTTTACTTTCGGTCTCAGCAAAGCCCCTTTTGTTCTGCCCAAAGCACCAGTCCTTCAGTCATTCCTTCCTCCGGCAGTGACACCGCGCCAGATCCAAAGGCACAGTGTTTTCAGTGACTTAACAATGGCAGTTTTGTCCACCCAGAGAGAGCTGCAGCCTTACTGTCCTTATCTGTCCTCTGTTTTCAAAGCACTCTTTCCATTCTTGTTTGGTTAAAAGTGGACACCACCTAGGGACAGGAACACTTAATCATGATGGAACCAAAGACTCCAGTGATGTTCTCCTCCGGTGTCCTGGCTGTCGGGTCATAAGCTCCCGCTCACAGATATCCTTGGCTGCAGACAGAGGAAGGCCTGCTGGACATGGAGTCAGTGTCAGTCAGTGAACGACCCACATGCTCCATTATTTGTAGATGACTGATGGTCTCTCCTCTAGAAAGAATCCCATCAGGAAGTTCTAAGTTCTAGCTATCAGTCTTCTGTGAGCATTCTTGAGGCACATTCGCACTAGGATCTCAGTCGCCTCGTGATGTCTCACTGGGCAGAGGCGTCCTTACACAGCCGTCCTACTTCCTCTGCCTTTCTTCAGCCCTTGGCATCCCCAGTGATGTCAGGTCCATCCACTGTCCTGTGTTAATGGACATGAAAGATGCATGTGAAGTAATCAGAACAGACCCCTCCCAGTCTCAGGGTAGGCATTCACCATTCCCCAATGGGAAACCTCGTGTGAAATAAGAGAGCAAGTTTAGTTTGTGTAACTTCTTTTTTTCTAAACTAACCCAGGATTAAACTTTCGAACAAACTTTTGTGGTACCTGAGGATAATTTGGCCGTCGCTGAATTTACAGTTACCTCTCTCTCTGGTTATAAATACTCGTGAACCCAGTTCTCTGTGCCTCCGCTTTGATATGGAACCACACAGCTGTCTGGATTCTGAGAGATCAAAGGCTGTTATGCGCAGCTGAACTTTTGTACCCGAGATGCTTCAACTCTCACGACAGGCCAACTTTTCACTCATTGACATATTTATTTATTTCATTTTGCTGTCGTGTTAGTCAGTCATACATAATGGATGACAATCATGAGGCAGGCATTCTCAGCGCTGTAATGGGGGTCCAAATTAAGTGTGTCATTCTGTTACACTGTTGCACATTCAGAAGTATTATGTGGTATTTATGAGCTCATGGGCGCAAAAAGGAAGGACTGAGACGGTGACAAACGTGTGGAGTCCCTGACCTGTATTGTGCTGCTAAGATATGAAGCCTGTTTAGCATTTTAACTGTCGGAACGACATTTTTATTTTTTCGAAAAATCAAAAGTCAGTTGCTGAGTGTTTAAAAGGGATGGCAGCTGCGGGCATCTTTGCCAGTTTCTTGTCTGCTTGTTGAATGTCTGTCAGGGATTTCAGATGAAAGTTAAGAATGGGACTCAGGTACGTCTTCAGGTCAGGAATACCAAAGCACCCAAGCCACTACTTTGAGTCCTAAAAGAATCCGCAAATCACACATCAGTAGCAGTCATGCGCCATGTTAGGCTGGAGGGTGGCCTGCATCCATTTCTGCTTAATAGATTGTGGATGTGATGTGTCAAGATCACATCTGGTCAGAACAGAGTGTAGGACTTGGACTTATAAACAAATAAACCAGATGATACCGGAAACTTTTGTTAGCGGCGACATTTGATGAAAGTAAAAACCAAAAAATTGGGTACAAGGTTAATTCCAGCACACTCCATTTTTCAGGGTTATAGCATACATACCTGCCCCTTTCTTTACTGTAGAGGGAGTACAGAATTCCCTGAAGCTTAATTTGGTCTAGGAACTTACATAGGAATTATGGAAATGAACACTCCATTAATTCTCGTGCTACAGTCTTTAATCAGTTTCAACGGAGTCATTTTCCCCCAAAAACTTAAAGTTCATTTCAATACAAGGAAGGATAATATTTAAGTAGGAAAAGCATGACGCTGTGGTGTGATGGCGTGACAGCAGCAGACATCAGACAGCAAGCTCATAGCCGCCTGCGTCTTCTTCACAGCGCTTTGTTAGAGCGCTGGCTGAGTAAACACAAGCACTCCAAATTCCTGAAATACCAGGGTATATGGGCCTTAAAATGCCCCAGCTCCAGGGGGCGCTCTTCAGCATGGCCCGCCTCTTCCCATATAGGGTGTACTCACACTAGGCACGGTTGCTGTGAACCGCGCCCGAGTACGATTGTCCCCCCTCCCCACTCCCCCTCT
>JABFDZ020000132.1:179347-190579 GCA_019775955.2 Pollimyrus isidori | reverse complement strand
CCCCCCCCCCCCCCCCCCCCCCCCCCCCCCCCCCCCCCCCCCCCCCCCCCCCCCCCCCCCCCCCCCCCCCTATCTTCAGAGCCAACACTGAATATAAATAATGTCTTGGTCAAGATCAAAGGAGAGAATTCTCCACCCTGGCCCCTCTGTACTTGACTGGGATTGGCAATGCCTCAGACAGCCAGGCAATATCCAAATAGCCCATAAATCATGCATCCTGGCTCCCCAGAGGCAGAGATGCCCAGTGGAATGGCGATTAGTCCAGGAGATTCCATTCGTGCAGTTTTCCCACCAGTCACATTTCACATCTCACAGCACTTTTACACAGAGTGACGTACATGAACATGACAGCAGTCATGCACTGCAGTGACAGGAGCCACGCTACTTCAAGCTAAACATTTTAGAATGCAGGTAACATGAGCATTGACATGCCAAGCGTGCCGCATTTCCCTTTCAGGTGTTGGGGCACAGTTTTCAAGAGGCATTCCCTTACAAAGGGACGAGCAAAACCATCCAGCTGGTGTCTTGTACTATCTCCCTTAGAAACTGGGAGCACTGAGCTTTTGGCTCCGACCACTTCAGTGCCGCACTCTTTGTGTCGTGCGGCACAGCGACGCTCCGCAGGTCGCCAGCTACAGGGGCGTCCGGCTCTCCGACTGGCACTGACAGAACGCGGCGGCGGTGGGCCATACGCACTCACTGCTGTCTGGGCTGACCTCTCCTGTCAGATGCTGAATGAAAGTGTGAAATGCACCCTAAGCAGGAGAGGCCCGCTGAATCTCAAACGAGCTTGTATTTTAGACAGCAAAACAAAATGTAATTTCTCCAAATCACTTGCAGAAGAAATTCACATCGCCTGTCAAGGAAATATGCATATGCAGCAGAGCTGTACCTATATGTGTCTGTTACCTTCAGTGGTTGGCGATAGGTCATTTTTCCCAGCTGGGGACATCATTTGTTTGGCTCTTGGATTGCTAAGCATGGCAGGTCCATCCCTAGCCTGTGTCACGTGTGTTACATGTCAATTCTTGAGACAGTTTACTTTTAAATGTTATTAATTCAAAGGACAAACTCTCCCATGGGCTTATTTATGCATTAATCGATTAAAGCGCATCTTGCAATAAATTCCTGTATCAGTTGGATCATTACAGCATAGTATTATTGGGTGATAATTGATCTCTGTATCATTCATTTTGACACAGCAATGGTGCACAGAGTGAGGAATTTCACAGATGATCTAACAAGGAAAAGACTCCAATCTTGTTATCTGATCTTAATTCTGGACCAAATGAGTGTGGTGTCAGAAAAACAGTTTCTTTTCTGTGGGATGCAGATCAACACTGTTCAGTACTGTATAAAGAAGCCCAATCCATAGGTGGGATTTAAATATGCGTGTTTTATATGCAAATTCTAATATGTTCCTGAAACACTATCTCTGGGGCTCTCATGTGTGAAATATGATGACAGTTTGATTGCAAAAAGAAAGAAAAATTATGCACATGTTTGTTTCCTGTAGCTTTCACTTTATATTGGAGCCCTGAGCCAAATGTGCGTCCTTCACCTTCAGTAGTACGCAGTGTGCTGTGCTCCACCATATCTGTGGCACATCTGGATCTACAGGAAAAAGACGCACCTGGCAGGCAAGGATATTGCAGATGTCGGCAGAATCCCCAGCCCAGAACCTTGAGTCTGTATCATACATGCCACAGTCATGGTTTAAGTCTCTGAGTGAACAGTGGGCTTTATTATATCTGGTCTTAGTAGTGCTCAGTAATTCACAAAGTGGCCTGAACGTTTAACTATCTTCCAGAGAAAGCAGAGATTGGTCAGGCCGCTAGCTAGCAGTTCATGATTTGCACCTTTTCCAAGAGGCAGAAAGAGTAGAAATTAGACCACAAGTTAAAGTTCTATCAGACAACAGACAGAATACACCCCAAGAGAACACTAAGCAGATAGACTATCAGCAGTGGCAGCCTCCCCGGAGACAGGCTCCACACGAAGGGACCGGCGCTGTGACCACCGTAATCTGGACATTGCAGAAACAGCTCTTCCTTTCCATCACAGACATGGAGTTTTAAAAAACACTTGGCTGGTTCCTATGCCTTTTTAGTTACACAATGAATATAGTGCTAACATAGGATGCAGAAGCCCTGTTTCCTCCTTTCTGCACACACAACATACCTTGGCAATTTACAACGACGGCAACAACAATAATCATTTGCTTTAACGTCAATTTTTACTTGCTACTACACAAAATGTATTTTTGAAACATATATTCCCATTTGTGAGAGAAATTTAATCTGTTTGCCCTCTTTCTCTGCGTTTTTAAAGCGCCGGCATTGTCAGACCCCACACCCCTTCTATCCAGAGGGTGGTCGCTGACTCACACTTGGCCAGGCCTGTTCACCGCACCTGGTAGAGTCTGGCAAAAAGAAAACATTACCTTCTCCACATGTCATTGGGTTTATTTATCATTTTTTAACCATGCCTATTTTCTTCTTCAGTATTTTCAGCGACAGGTGGCACTGTTTCCCTCAGGTTATAAATTTGTGTCTGATCATCTGCTCATCACATCTTTGTCCCCCGCCCTCCCCCCCACCACCTGTTTGTATCTAGGGTCTCCCACTGGTACTTTAACCACATCTCATACAGCCATGCCCCTGGGCCCCGGCCAGGCAGTCAACAACCAAAACACTTCAGCAGCCTCATAATAATAAAGGAGTCATAAGGATCTAGATCTGGGGCCTCCAACTCCAGTCCTGGAGAGGTACCGTCCAGTTGGGTCACTATCCTACCCGGCTTCTGATGAACCACACCTGTTGTCAGTTATATACCAGGATCAGGTGTATGTGGCTCATCAGAAGTCAGGTAGGATAGAAAACCTGCTGGAGCGGAGACCCCTGATCTAGAATACGTCATATGAAGGCTGGTGTGCTTCTCCGGTGGTGACGATACCCCCATACATTTATTCTTGCTAAGCAGGTGTTTGTGAGGGTGCTTGACGTGTAATTATTGGGATTTCTTTTGTGAAATGTCTTCACCCTCTTTGTTGGACTGACCTATGGATCACCCAACACAACTCCTGTCGGCCACTGGTCGTTTTTGCCTCCCGAGGAAAACTATATTTATGCAATTTATTTTCATTAAAATAAACCACAACTAGACATGCCTAGAATTGCTTATTTAATTTTTCTGAAAGAACTGGTGACCAGGATCTGGCATGGTGACGTATTGAAAATGTCATTGGTTGGAGATCAGTTTAACAGTCAAGAGTCTTGACCAACCCTCGTTTGGTACATTGGGAAGGAGAACTCTTTAATTCCATTCACCCCCTGAGAAAGCGTTATCTCCATGTGTAAGAGATACGCCGTGATGTGAACAGACAAACAAACAAATAAAAGATGGGGGTCGGCGTGATGTGAATGGGGCAGGTCCCTGTGTAGGCGCAGAGAGAAGGTGACAAAACAAGAGCAGAAGGATTGGCCAACGCTCCCATGCCTCCTGGGAGACCCCAGCATGCATCCCACCACCAGGCCAGGCTAGATAACTCGATCTGGGGGGGGGGGGGGAGGCACTCAACCACCATTTCTATGTTCTGGGGCTTTAAAAATACTCCATACATCTTGCATAAACTGTGGCCACAGGGGAAATTTCCAACCGAGTTATGACTTGCCATGGAATAAATACGAAGCTTTCGAAGGCAATAATGATGAGCCCCCATTAATTCAGCTTTCTAATATATTTTGAGAAGCCTTGCTGTTGGCCTGACCGCATGCTACAGAATAGGGCTGGATCTTCTGTCGTCCGACATCTAAACCAGCAGTATTAAATGCTGTTGTGAGTCCGCCTCACATTGCGTGCTTGGTTACCTGTCATAAGCATAACTCAGTACCTTACAGAACTTTAATTAAACTATAACTAGTATTACATTCCATATTTCAGTTTTCAGATGTGTAGCTAACGTAAATGATATCCTTTTGGATAAAATAAAAAGGCACTTAAGGAAATATTTTTCCACACAAGCTATTACTGCTAAACATAATGATCTGTATCTGGCCCATTAAATCCCGAAGGCTGGAGAGGCAGTAGCAATCATCTCCCTCGCTTGGATTCCAGCTAATGTCTCGTCCAGCTGTCAGCCTGATTCCTCCTGCGTCTCGTGCCACGTGGAACCCGACCCTCGTGAACGTAGGCGATTTTCCTCCCACGTCATTGCTGTGAGGCTGTCAGCGTCGCTCTGGTGCTGCTTATCAGCCGCTCGGCACAGTCAGAGCTGCCCTTGAACCCGCTCTGTCTACCCGGCTGGAATGTGCTTCTAAAGGCCCGTGCCTGTGAGATCTGGGGGATTCCTGGGTGTTTCAACAGAAGGTGAAACTCATTCTTCTTAAGGCTGGCAAGCTTTTAAGTGGAGCCCAGTCTAACAGGATGGAGAAAAGTGCTGGTGTCATTGCAAAGAGAAAAGCATGCTGTGATTCTGCTCTACGTGTGGAGAACTTCACTTTTTACGATTCTATGAATCATGTGGGATCTTCCGTTTTGAAGTCATAAAAGTGCACACAGAATCCACTTTAGGGCATAATACACCTTGATGTGCAAGAATCAACAGAGCTAAATTGTGTATTTTTACTGTAGGTGAGGTGAAATACTGGAAGCCAATAAAGGCATGATCGGTGTTCATTCACGCAAACAGCGATGGGTAACTATGAAGATCTCTGCATTAGTGCCCCTAGATTCTCAGGATTTAATGCTCACTTGATCTTATGTGAACGTTACAATCTGCTGCAGTTAGTGCGAGGAACTGCATTGCTCTTAAGCACCGACTTCATCCTAATTGTACCTCCCTTATCTTAAATCATTTAGATCTTTCCATGCTCCCAACAAGGTAATCCAGGGGAACACAATGACAGAAGCAGGTTTTACCCCTCTGGGTGTTTCTGTCAGGCTTTTATTTAATTCTTTCTGCCAAGAATCAAGTGTGAGTTTGAAAACACTAAAACTGTTTCCGGCCACTTCATTGACTTGGGTGTGTGAGGTTTGTGTGAGGTTGCATGATCCCCTAAGTCTGCCGCTTTTGCGTGCAGCAGAGGCCGGTAACCATGACACAGCCCTGGGGGGACGGTGGTACAGTGCCGGCATGTTTTCCCATCTCCTATTACACAGCAGCTGCCTCTCTCTTTCCCTGGCTGTCACTGTGAGACCTGGAGCAGCGCTGTTATTATAGTCTCCTGCTGTCACGTTCCCCCGTCCCCCCCGGGTGACCCTTGCACTCCTCCCTCTGACCAAATAACACCGCTTCCACCAAACAAGTGCTCAGCAGCACAGTTCAGCATTACTGTTTCACCCCAAAGTCAAGTCAATGATTCTGCATCTGCAATCTAATCTGGAGCGGGAAGGTCCCGGGGAGAATTCAGTTTGTAAGGCAAAGAGGTAGGAGCTAGATCACCATGGTTACCCAATCCAACCCCAACAGACACATGAGTGTCAAGGCTGAAAGCACAGTCCAGCAGCAGGAATTTAAACATGCGGTATGAGTTTGAGCCCGACAGCCAATAAGAAGACAGCCAGGAGTAGACATGTCATTCCACATGTGTGATGCTCTGCTTTTCGTCCATCTTCATTCTTGGTATCTCTGATTCACTGTTTCAGATTTCTGATATAACTAAGGACCTTTGAAAACGTAAATTGTATTGGAGAGCGTGCACGCGAGACGCCTGTGTACGTTTGGAGCGTGTGCACGAGAGACGCCCGTGTATGTTTGAAGAGCGTGCACGCGACACACCCGTGTACGTTTGGAGAGCGTGCACGCGAGACGCCCGTGTACGTTTGGAGAGCGTGTGCACGCGAGACACCCGTGTACGTTTGGAGAGCGTGCACGCGAGACGCCCGTGTACGTTTGGAGAGCGTGCACGCGAGACGCCCGTGTACGTTTGGAGAGCGTGTGCACGCGAGACGCCCGTGTACGTTTGGAGAGCGTGCACGCGAGACACCCGTGTACGTTTGGAGAGCGTGTGCACGCGAGACGCCCGTGTACGTTTGGAGAGCGTGTGCACGCGAGACGCCCGTGTACGTTTGGAGAGCGTGCACGCGAGACGCCCGTGTACGTTTGGAGAGCGTGCCCATGTACATGCACGCTCTCAGTCCCCAAGCTTCCCCTTCACTCCCCATTTTTACCACACTTCATTCTCCTTTCCTTTTCCACTGGTTTGGTGTTAGCCGTCGGTTGAAAGACCTGCATGCTTGATAGCCTTAAGGATGAGTTTCTCTGAGGGTGCGTGGGGGTCCCTGCCAGGTCATCTAGGGTGCCGCTCCACTGCTCTTCGGGCTGTGGACTCAGACATTACACTTAAGTAGCAAATTATGTATGCAATATAAAAGCCTTGTGATTCAGTCTAGGTAAGGTCGGCTGCCAGCAAAATAAATAATG
The DNA here is from genome assembly GCA_019775955.2 of Pollimyrus isidori. Lineage (NCBI taxonomy): Eukaryota > Metazoa > Chordata > Actinopteri > Osteoglossiformes > Mormyridae > Pollimyrus > Pollimyrus isidori. The sequence continues at coordinate 184,155 of JABFDZ020000132.1, read as the reverse complement.
TAACAGGAAACAGTCAATTCAGTTTTGGCAATTGATTGGTGCAGTAAAGGCCGGGCTGGATCCTACACATTTAGCATCTCACACAGTACAAGCTTGTGACAGTGAATGTCACTAACATTTCCGTCTGCACAGCAGGTCACAGACTGACGCTTATCAGAATTGTCATTGAACATCCTCACCTGGCAACAAGTCTGAACTGTCCCCAAGCTCCGGGGACCTGCTAACGCTGGCTAAGTAACTATCACCTGCGTCACCTGTCTCGTGGCGAAAGCATTCGGTACGAACACCTCAGCTCATCTCATATTTCAGCTCCTCTTTGTGATAAAGGGTCCAGTAGATCATGTGACCCTATATCTAGGTGAAGAAGTGCAGTGTCTTTCAAATACGTTTTATTTGTGTGCACATATCTATATATCATATATATCACAACTGCATGGACAGACATTCCGATTTGAGGATTTAACTAACCCTTCCCCATTTAAGAATACTTTATTCTAGATATTTATTGTTTCATATGATATTTACTACCATTACTTACAGTATTTGTGGATTTGTGAAAATAAAGGAGCATGTCTTTCTCCATTATTTTGTTGCAGTCTGACATTTTTCTGCTGTGACATGTTTATGTTTGTTTGAATTCACCTTTGGCTCAATGTTTGTTGCCGGATGTCTTTGTTCTTCAATGGCGTAGTTATTCAGATGTGATTATAAAGGTCACGGTGGAGCCTGGGTCTTTTACTCTGCGGAGCGTGATAATCAGGGCTCCGTGCTTTCAGGCTGGCCCTCTGGCACCCTTCATGGTGCGTGACCCGTGCTCAGGTCGCTGGAAGTCACCACAGCTGACCAGTCGCTCAGATGGCCGCCGCCATCATCGCAGTTACTCTCTGGGAGCCCCGGACCATTTCCGCGGTCCCTTAACAGTCCCATTTCTGTCTGGTAATGTGGGCTGGATATGAGCTTGTGGTTCATTATCTGGAAACAAGACACCATCCATACAAACATGTAGTGTGTATACATTCATACACACACATTATACAATTACATTGCATATAATTATATCTTTGTGGGGACTCTCCATTCATTTCTATGGAAAACTCTAATCCCAATATGACAACCTTAACCCCTTTCCAGCCCTAACCTTAACCATAAATAACCAAACAAAATACGAGACTTTCGGTATTTTTAATTTTAAAAATAATTTAAATCTTTGTGGGGACTGGAAAAATGCTCCCCACAGCGTCAAAATAATTGATTTTTATTACATTGTGGGGGACCTTTGGTCCATGGATTTGGTCCAGTCTATACACACAAATGCACACAAACACACACCTCCAGGCTGAATTAGCCAGCTTCTCCAGGAGGGGTAAAAATGACCCCACACCTCCTCTGATGTGTAACATCTCGGCCACCTGCTAATCTTTGCACTTCTGTTTGCTCAGCTTTCGTGCACAGCCCTGCAGGGCAGAGTTGCCAGCAGACGTCGCTGTAGAGCCGGGGCCACCAAACCCCTCGATGGAAGAGAGAACGGCATTCTGTGGCAGACAGGAAATCACGATAAAAGCATGAAACTGCTGAATAAGAAAGAATGAACATAGAATCTCAACATTAAGAAAGCATAGCGCAAATGAGAGGAAATTAAATCTGTAACTGGATATGCAGTCATCCAGTCGCTCAGCGGAAAAATTCATATCCATGTCTGCTTGTCTGGAATTGAAATGTGTTGCGATTGGTATTCTCCTGTTATTACCTTGTTCACTGTTATTAGCATTTATAGAGCTATTGTTTTCTAGTTAATGAATATACCTTGCCATCAGCTTCATAACTGTTATATATCCCAGGGGCCTTATTTAAGCCTTTCCCATATTCCATAGGTATCGCTATGTTTAGACAGAAAACTGTCAGCTTTGATTGCACCAATTTGACGTGCTGCTGTAGGGGGATATACAGTAGCAACATACCAGGACACACAATGACTAGTTAGACTCTGGTACTTTATTTAACCAAGATACCCAGGAGTGTTTTTAAATCATTCTGTGCTGTGGGTTACAGAGTACATCGGCACATGCTCGCTCACTTTGCAACGGCTGGGAAGTTCACCAGCACCGCCTCCGCTGGTTCGTAAGCCGCTCCTCCGATTAGCCCGACCCAGTCCGCCCACTGCCCTGCGTTCCCTGGGGCTGTAGTTAAAATGTTAATGGTTTTGATCAATTTAATAATGTCACTGGACTCCCAGCCATTAATCTAATTTTTATACATAATATAATGTTGACAGGGATACAATGAAAATTTATGCAAATGTACAAAGCTATGTCTCATTTTTTACAAGGCTGGGGTTTAGTAAAACTGGTGCGGTGTAAAAAATTATTTTTTGTTTTTATGACAGGAGAATAAATGAGCGCCCAGATTGCTGACTGTGGCGGGTTTAAGTGTCACCACTGCGCTGCTGTGAGTGTGAGAGCCTTTTAGTTGGTGCCCTTTGAATCGTACAAACACTGACAAATTAATCGTTCCCTCACTTTCCTCCATTCTGTAGCCCTTCATTTCTGGTCAGTGATCAGTAGAAATCTGGTCACACCACACTCTGATTATCCGAAACAAGATTTAGTGCTGGTTAGAGAAAAAGCACAGTTCTGCCCTCACTCCCTGGGGGGGGCGCAGACATCATCAGCTGCTGGGTTATTAATTGCCACACAGCAGTAGGAGGCTGTTCTCAGCCAGCGGAAATGCGTGGCGGTTTATTTAGAGGCTCATTGCTCGAAGAGGGACGGATACAGAATACTGGCTAAGTTTTGCTGATTGGTGGCCGAGAGACAGACGGTGGATTGTCATTGGTGGCAGAGAGACAGACGGTGGATTGTCACAATATCTATCGTTTATTCCTGAGTGGGGTGGCAGACACCGTCAGAGCGATTCGCTGACACAATGCCCCCCGTTTGACTTTTCAGACAGCTGTACCCCAGGGAAACGGTTTCCATGACAATATTGCAGTTATATGTCAAAGTTATCATATTCATACTGCATGTTACTGTTACTATATGATATTACATCATACTGTATATACATACACAAATTTGAGCTTTTCACATACTGATTGCAGTCATCAAAGAAGTTAAGTAATTTTGTATCTTAACAAGGTTTAAAGCTGATATACTGTATGTAAAAGTATAACTATTCAATGTTTCAGAATGGGTATAGCATTTTTACCATATTTTTTTATGTCTCTTCTAATTGGTGCATTGCAGTTTCTAAGTTAAGGCTAGTTATTTAAAGCCCCTCTCATCAACCTAAATATGCAGGACTCCCCACTTGGGGGGAGATGACTAAATCTTTAACTAGGCGATTTTGTAGTCCCTTCCTCTGTACTCCTGTTTTCAGTCACTCCACAGGGGGAATGGAAAATGAACAAACTACAAAGATTAACCCTCAATGCCCCCCCTCCTCCTTCAGTCTCTCTCTCCTTCTCCCAGCACAATGCCTTGGGGTAATGGTGCGAATGGCGAGCTTCTGGGCGTCCAAGGCCTGATGTATCTCCATGTCCTCGCTTTACAGAAACGTAGACAGACCCGAACACTCCCCGTACAGACCCGAATACTCCCCCGTACAGACCCAAACACTCCCCCGTGCAGACCCGAACACTCCCCCGTACAGACCCGAACACTCCCCGTACAGACCCGAACACTCCCCTTAGAGACCCGAACACGAACACTCCCCCGTACAGACCAGAACACTCCCCGTACAGACCCGAACACTCCTCCGTACAGACCCGAACACTCCTCCGTACAGACCCGAATACTCCCCCGTACAGACCCAGACACCCCCCCGCATGGGTGTGCAGGAAGGGCCAAAAGGAGTCGAAAAGCTGTCAAAGGTGCCCCTTTCAGCCACAGGCAGAAAAGACGGTGGTTTACTGTGGGTGCGACTTAATGTACCATCTATGTGTCTATAGGCTATAGATGCCAGCTATACAGGTAACGTGAGGTATTATTTTAAAGCATTTTACAGGATGCAGCTGTGATGTGGTTATGCGGATCTCTTAAAGGCATATGCTTATGACTTATAATCGCCATTATAAGGCAGAAACAGCTCAGGAGGGACACGCACCTTGAGACCCAGTTTTCTAGTGTTCCCTCGACATCAGCACAGTGCGCTGAGAGCAGTACGGTCCCATCTGCTCTGCTCAGACGTGGTGGGCGTGGCCGACGCCGTACATTTACTTGTTTGTTTTATGATCGTCCTCCCCAGCGCCTCGCCGGAGCAAACTGCCGCAAATCGCCTAATTGTCTGCGCAGTGAGGAATTCTTTTGAAGCCGCGCTCGGCTTCCTGGCCTCTTTAGCCAGCCTGCCCCCGGCCCCTGCATCTTGGGGGGGGGGGACTTCATTCAGGCACGCAGCAGGGGAGGCCCAGCCGAATGAGCAAAAGGCCATGCATTGACAATTTGCTCTGCGCATCTGTGTTTTGTGTGTCGAATCCTGAACGAATCCGTATCATGGCCACAAAGACTGTCGCTTCCATCCTGGGGAGACCCACTCACTGTCGTGTAGAATAAAAATGTCTCATATCTACACTGAGCTGCTACTGCATTCTTAATACTTAAAATATACCAGGAATTGGCATTAACTACCTGATGTACTATGTACTCTTTGTACTGAGGGCTAATTATTTTGGTGATTTTTGTTCAACATTGTCTTTATGTAATGTGTGTGTGTGTGTGTGCGCGTGCGTGTGTGTGTGTGTGCGCGCGTGCGTGTGTGTGTGAGCGGGTGGGTGTGTGGGTGGGAGCGTGGGGGTGTGTGTGATTGTGTGTGGG
>JABFDZ020000132.1:162774-179247 GCA_019775955.2 Pollimyrus isidori | reverse complement strand
TGTGTGTGTGTGCGCGCGTGCTTGTGTGTGTGCGCGCGTGCGTGTGTGTGTGCGCGCGTGTGTGTGTGTGTGTGTGTGTGTGTGTGCGCGTGCGTGTGTGTGTGTGTGCGTGCGTGCGTGTGTGTGTGCGTGTGTGTGTGCGCGGGTATGTGTGTGTGTGTGTGTGTGTGCGCGGGTATGTGTGTGTGTGTCTGCGCGCGTGCGTGTGTGTGTGTGTCTGCGCGCGTGCGTGTGTGTGTATGTGTGTTTCTTTAATTTTTAAATCTAAAATCCAGCCCCTGATCTTGCGTGTGTTTGTGAAACATTCACAGCATCCATCACTGGGCAGTTACACTGCATGGGAGTGCTCGAAGTGTGCCTGCACTTGGCAGTGTGTCTGTGTGTAAGAGGGAGTGAGACACGCACCTTTTTTTTTTTCAAAAGTGATTAAAGTTTAATCAATAGGTTATAAAACAGCAGCCCCCCCCCCTGCCCAGTGCAGTGCCTGACATATTCTGATTATTCAAACGCCCCTGTGCGATGTGATGGTGGCATTTCCTGGAGCAGTGATTACATTCAAATCCCTGTACACAGGTTGACCTTATAGCACTGATTGTAATGCAGCATTGGTAGCCTACACACACGCCCCCCCATCCTCCATCTTTGTCTTAGGGCTGCTATCTACTTTTCAGAACCGGGCCCTTGATGCGTAAACATCCGCTCTTTTGCCAGTCGTGCTCGCCCATCTCACTTAAGTGGTTTGTTCATATATAATTTAGGTGTGTATAAATTTTACCTGTGTAGTTTGAGCATTTGCACATGAACTCTCACATCACCAGTCTCATGCACTCTGTTTCACTGTTTTGAAAGTGCTTGGGGTTTTTTGCACGTTCAGTACGATGACATTGGCAGTTGCTTTGTGATTTTATTACTGTTAGGTGGCTGTTTGGTGCTCTTGTGTTTTTTGCCTGTTTAGTTGTAAACATTTCGAAAGGTCATGCAGTTGTGTTCAATTAACTCAATTTAATTAACCGATTAACTGCTGTCGCACCAGTTGCTTAGTGTTCACTTCACTCTCTCTTCATTCTCCTTCACTTTTTTATCGTCTTTTATCATATAGACACAGGACAAATCCAGTCTTCCACTCGCTGCAGATTATAGTCGACAGAGCTATCTTTATGGCAGGTTAACCTTGGCTGTAATTTTCAGCTCGGGGGACTTGCTTGTACCTCAGCGGGTCCAGGTCCACTGCAGAATGAGCAAGGAATCCAAATCAGGGAGTTCTCGTTGCGGCCATGACCTCCGGTGACCTTCGCCCACCTATTTGTTTTGTTTGTCGCTCATTGTGCCAGCTAGACCGATGTTTACAGTGACTCATCGCCTCCTCCAGCACCGTAGGTCGACGCTACGTGAATCTTTATTCATCTCCTGCCTTTTGTTACGTGGAGATCATGCCACAATCTGATGGATTGGAGAAGAAACAAGTTGATCAACCTGTCTAATGACTGACGAGGTCTGTAACTCAAAGACCAATTTTGCGTCGCAAAGTATTGAATGTTGTCTCAGCTCCAATGAGTACTGAATGTGATGTCGTGGAGTTTTAAGTGACTTCCTAAAGCCTAATTTCCAAACTGACCTCTCTTTTAAATGCCCATAAAAAGGAATAACAGAGATTTTGGTCGCTATTACATGTGGGAGAGAGGACTTAATGAAGCGTCTAATGAAGTGTTGCATTCAAACACTGGTACACATGCAGCATCTATGCCGGTGGCAGTGAATGAAGAACAATGGATGTTCAGTGATCTAAGTGGCCATGAGCAATTTGGTGAACTGTGGACAGCCTGGCTCGCCTGTCACTAAGTATGGATCATTTTAAGCCTATGCTGCTTATCCTGCTACTGTTCCAAGCCAGCTAACAATGGCAGGCACTCAGCACACGGTCCTCCTTTGTATATGTGTGTGAACCAATTGTAGGATTAGAAGTCGAGTCAGGACTGGGGTTAGGGTTTTGGTGAGAGTTAGATTTGCCCTCAGGGCTAGAGCTGGTGTTAGGGTTAAGGTGACCTTTATGGTTATACATAGCTTTGGGGATGGTAGGGTTAACCCACATTTAATAAAATGTGCCCCTAAAACTGTAGGTTCTTTTTTTTCTCCAAATTAGCTACTTGAGGAATGTCCAAGCAAAGAAAATGTGTTTGTATGTGTCGTTGTGAGCAGTGCGTGTGCAGGCCTGCCGACTGGAAATGGTCACATTCAGTGAAGTGAAAAGGGGTTCGGAGACAAGCAAGTGTGGGGGGGGCGAGGATTTTTTTAGAATGTCTGCAATATTGAACCCTCTTATGGGTGCAGTGCCTTGTAGATGTTAGTGTCCATTAAAATTTCAGATTGTTTTTACAAGGTTAAGACTGTCGGGAAGTTACTCCCCCCCCCCGACCATCCTCCTCTTTTCCTGCCAAGCAGAAAATCCATCAGGGCAGTTTTTCCAATGAAGGTATCTTTTATACGGCTATATAGTGACAGGTAGATGTATTAAAGATTTCATATCATTCTTTAACGTTGATATCCCCCCTTTTATTTAGTACACTCCCTTCTAGCTTACTTGACGATCTAGAACACTTAGCAGGCCAGCTCATTACTACAGGCCAGCTCGTTACTACAGGTCAGCTCGTTACTACAGGTCAGCTGGTGTCATCCAGGGCATGAGATGTGTTTTCCATTCCCTCTGCTGTGATCAATATGATTAGTACTTAATTATCAGTATTGTCTGTGCCTTTCTACCTTCTCTGTACCTTTACAGTAGCTTATGATATTTATGTTTTTGAAATGTTAAAGATGGTAAAAGAATAGAGCAATAGCCTATGTATAATGATACAGGTGTCGTTCCCCCCCCCATTCCAGCCTCCCTCCTTGGGCCAGAGTCGATCTGATTAACCCACTCCACAGTCAATACCAGCCAATAGTAAATGGCTTGCAGAGACCCCCGGAGGAGTGTTTACACGGAACGGGGGGCTGGGGGCGGGGGGCATGGGCAGTTGCTCCAGGCCATGGAGGGACCCCCCCCTGCATGCACGCCGCGTAAGACACCTCATAAATTAGTGCCAGCCCACCTGACCCCGCATTCCAGCTCTGATGCACCAGTGCTTATTGGGAGGGCCCCTTTTTCCATAATCAGTCAAAACTGCCGTCACCCCCCTCCAGTCATTCGTTAACTACATCTGGCAAAGCCAGTAGAGAATGGAGAGGTTTGTCAGGGTTGTGTCATCTACACCAGCGATCACTCTGAAAAGAGATCACCACTCAGTTTTTCAGTAATTATGGTGTATTTATTTATATATTCCCTTACCCATTTCTCTATTTACCTGCGTATTAGGTAATCAGTATTTAAAGTGAAGCTACTTGTTTAATTGCTTGTCAATTAACAAATAGTTTCATCTTCTTTGTTCCTTTGTCCACTCAGTTGGTTATGCATTATTTAAGTGCTAATTATAAATGAACCACAAATTTCATTGCTAATGTGCAGTTAACTAGGGCTGCCTGGCTGAGTGCCTGGCACAAGGGTTTCCGGTAACAGCAAACCAGCCACTCCTTTCCTCTAAAAGGCTTACTTTTAAATTGGGTTATTCCTGTTCTTTATGTGCCACTGAAAGGAGATTTAAAGGCCTAAGCGAGACAAACTTAAAGGCTACAAACCTTTTCGAAGATAATTCTTTTTCTAGATCTCCTTCGTTACAGTGAGTACTTCGTGTTCCTCAGTGTTGCTTAATTTCATCCCATACCTTACATTTCTCCACTGCAGCTTGCTGTCTGTAGGAAGGGCTGAGTGATCTTCAGATGGCTGTAAGCGTTTCTCACACTGCATGGTGTGAACGCCGTCCTCAGGTCCCCAAAGGCCGCACGCCTACACAGCCCACGCATGTGGGAGTGTCTGTGTGTGTAATGCGAACACACACACAGGAAATGAGTTGTGTTCCTTTAATTGTATTCTGCTTCCTGCGGCTCTGTTTGGGCTTGCCTGCTGTCGGACTCTTCTTTTGCAGTTTGTAGGCATTCGAAATATTTTATTACAAAAGTTATTTATTTTAGTTGTGTTCTAAAGTAAACACAATCTACGTTGTTAATTAAAAACTTTGAATGTGTTCGAGTTTGAGAAACTAATTTGTACAGAAATGGGCTTTTGCATAGGGAGAAATCATGTTTTTGAACATGTACATCTTGTGTGTCTCATTATATCAAGAATCAAAGCAAAATGAAGTGAGGGAACATCACCTACCGGAGACACACAGGTAAATGATGGAGCCACACATGATTCTGGCACCTTCTAGTATCCTGAACTGAGTGTATAATGCCACATGCTGTCCCTAAACACATATGACAGTTTATACGACAGTTCTTCACAGACCTGTTTCCACTATAGCCCTCAACGTACACCTGAGAATTAAGCATGAACCAACAGGTGCTTTCACACCCCGCTGGACCTGTTTACTGGATCTAGACCCTGTTTCTAGGACCAGGGACTTTTGTTGTGTTCACAGCGCAGAAACTCACCCTGGTTGTACTTCTTCTGAGGCAGTTCCAGAACCGTTTTCAGTGCCGGAATACAGACTTGGTACTTTTCGTTAGAACACAAACTACTGGGGCGGCCCCTTACAGCCACAGCTTGCTGTTGTGTTGCCCAAAAGCACCAGTGATACTGTAACTTGGAAGTCATGCAAAAGTGCAGGAAAAGAGATGTAGCAGAGAAAAAAATTGAGCAGATGGAATTATTTTTGCACCTCAATTACATTTAATGCATCAATTGATGCAATTTTTACTCTTGTCTCTATATTTCTCCATCGGAAAATTTGATCGCTAACCAATATACTTTAATCTAATATTGGTGGTGTAATATCGTCTGTGTCCCATTTGAATTGTGACTGACTCCTCCCCAATAACTAAAAAATAACTAGCAAAATGACTTTATTATCCTCCATTGTTTTGGCGTGGTGGTGTAGTTTTGTATGAAATTTCCTGTGAAGTTTAACCTGCAAAATTTTTGCGTCTCCCATGTTTATTTCTCATAAAAGTTCTAGCTCCTGTTGTGACACAGGTCAGTGTCCAGGACCTACTGTACAAAGTTCCCAGTCCAAACAGACCAGGGACTTGTAAACAGTTCTGGAACTTTAGTGTGAAAGCGCCTGTTCCCTTACACAACACTAGGGATCAGTTAAATGCTTACATTTGCCTTGAATGACCCATTCGATTCAAGCTAAACAACCTGTTTGCCCATGTAAGCTTTTATGACTATGAAAGCAACCGGCAGGTATTTCACATGACAGAGACGTCAGCTCATTTAATCTGTTCCACAAATTTTACAGATAGTCGAAGAATCTGTCTATTTTGTATTTCTGACACACAGGGGCCAACACAATGGTGAATTATGGGTAATATTCAAAATGCATTTTTTACCAGAGACAAGGTATTTTAAAACACATCCTGCCCAGTTTTTTTTTCTCAATCAACACATTTTGCTGTAGACATAGATGTGTTTTGTCACAGACTCATTTGTCTGTGTACAGACAGGTTGACGATCCTTGCTGACAGTACAGAAATGGCCTCCTAGTAAGGCTGATCTAAAATGAACCTCCTCTGGAATTATAGCCTCAGGCTGCACTGTCACAGCAACAGAATGTGTGATACTGACATAACTGCAGGACAAATTTCCACTCAGTCCATAGGATTCATTTTCGAGAAAAATAAATAAAATAAATAAAAAACTTTAATAAAAGTTCTTCGCTGGATTACATGAGGACTGAATATGTTTTGGTTGCCAGGACTGTAACATATGAGGGGGTAACTGGAATTAAGGTCATTAATGGTCTCAACACAAAAACAACAGAAAATGAACTGGGTGAATTTTGGAAATTTCTCTTCAGTTATATGCATAGAAGAGTTATATAAAGGAAAAAGGCTAAAGGAAGTAACAAATGGACAGTGAAAACACTTCCTGCCTTACTTGTTCTGTATGAAATGTACAAAAGTTCTGTGTATAGTTCCTTTAGAAATGTCGGCCTGCTAGGCCAGTATTTCTTTCTTGTTTGTTGTACAGCCATTCCAAAATGGTAAACCTGTAAACAGTTGTTCATTTAGTATAAAAATATTTCCTCTTTCATTGAGAAAAGTTTTCCTTGAGAACAATACAGTACAGCCTCCCTTATTTAACAAAAAGTGTTAAAACGTTAACGCATATATGCATCATATTATCCGCTGAGCTGGTAGTGAAATGTGTTGTTGTTTGTTAGTGTCGCTCAGCTGCTGCGTTCCTCTGCATGTTGTCTTGGACACAGCTTGCTGACAGCTGAGCTTGCTTTAAGGGTTGCACGCCTCCAAAGTCACTCTACAGTGTCTCTGACTCGTACCTCATGACTTAGTCAGATTTTGACGGGTCAGACAAGCTTCAATTTCTTATGCCAGAAATATTTATTTAAAAAAAAAATGTTGAAGATATGCTTGGCAAGGGGATGACAGTTTTTTTTTTTGTTTCTCGGAGAAAGGTAATTTCTTAGCAGGGTGGTGACCAGGTGTGTCCGTGCTGATTCACATGCCTGAAGTTCCCAGCTAATTTTACCATGCACAGGCTACATAAAAATCTACTATACTTCCTTTTTTAAAACAAAACTGCACCCTCTAACAATTTTTGAACAATACTTTTAGCTTCATGTGATGTGGTTCCCTACAAATGGTCAAATTATCTTAATCTGATCACAGTCAATGTATCTCAATAATGTCGATGTGTTTTTTATATATAGTTATTGGCTGGTGGTCTTAATTCGTAGCTTGATGACAAGTGATCCACTCGTGGATGGGGTGAACATTCCTAGTGGAAATACAGCTGATATACCTTTATCGTATCCTTCAGTGAATCCTTTGCACCTTTCAGTGAATCCTTTTTATTTTCTATTCTTGATTCATAAGGGGGCCTAGGGTTTTTAATTTTGAGATATCTGTGTTACTTTAGATCAAAGTGATTGTCATGCAGCTAAATGAAATACTGTGTTAAGTCAATGAAAAAGTGATATCCGTGACTAAATCAAATTTGATGTATTCTGCTAAAAGGCCTTAAGACAAGCAGAACCTTTCCTCAAAATGTACAGCCTGAACTTCCATGAATGAAATACTGGTTTGTGACAGGCAACTGGGAACGTATATTATGTTGTCCAAGCACTTTCTTTAATCTGAGCGAGGACAGAAGGCAGACTAAGCTTCATGTGCCTCCAGATAGCCAGTAAAAGTGAGGAGTATCCACGTCCTTCACAATCAAAGGCTGCAGCCGACGATTAGTATTTTATAGCGTAACCCCAGTCAATATGAACACGCCATCTTGTCCCAGCTGTTAGAAATGAGCAAGGTTTACTTACTACTACTGTGAAGTAAAATCTAGTTTATTTTTAAAGTTTACCCTTTAAATTATCACATACATGTGTGTGTGTGTGTGTGTATGAACAGTTAAATCGTTCTACGTGGCCACAGGGGCCACAGTACTCAGTAATTGTATATATTTAAATGACCACGTTCGTTCTGCATCTTTACATTTTGTTTTTCTATATGTATTGTTAATTGTTTTGTGTCAGTACATGAGGACTGTGACAAGAGATAGGTATTGTAAAAATTATAGGTTGAAGCGGCTAGTTTTTCGCTTTGGCCGTCGCCCTCCCCACTTTGCAAGGTCAGTGGGTGCAGAAGGCCGGACTTAGCGGTCCGCTCCAGTCCGCACCCGCGAGGCCAGCGGATAACGCGCGTGCAGCTCGGTAGAGTTCGGGCGCTGGTGGCGAGAACCGCTCTCAGCGCGCGCTGGACGAGGGGAAGCACGCGCACTCCGAGCTGGGATGGCACGGGGACGCTGAACAGATGTATAAAAACACACGCACTTTGCTGGGGCTCGGCAGCGAAACCTGGGTCTGACATCTGTCGGGAGAAGAACACAAATCCGGACGCCGGGAAGCCCGATTATTTTTTATCGCATCTATTTTTGAACTCAAGTTGCTTGGGGGCTGGGTTCCTCGCCGATCTACAGAAATGAATAATACCACGGATGTTCACTACATCCAGCCGATTTTGTGTTATATCATTGGGTAGCAGCTGACAGCGGTCGTTTAAACCATCCGTAAAAAATAATTTTAAAAATCGGTTTATGTGTTTGTTACACTTGTTTTGCATGGAGTTGAACATGTCTTGAGAGGAAAGATTTGACAGAGAACATGACTGTAAGTACATTCTGAACTGTTATTGATATTTAATGTACAGTTGATGTATTTGTTGGTATCAAATCCGTATTTCATATTAAATATGACAACTGCTTTAGGAACGAATTATCGTTCTGCATATGACGTTTCTTCAAATTTTTAGCCGATGCTGTTTCATTTAAAAATTAATTTCTAAAAACACGATGATGTTACATGCAGTGCGTATTTGCGGAACGACTTGTGCACTGAATCTATCTGTCATAAATGCAACGCTAAGGTGTGGACGCTGGTACCAGCGCTAGTTTTGTGGTGACCATTTAGGATCTTTACTCATGGCTCTGTATCTGTATTGATACCGGGTGGGCGTTTAAGATACTGTTTTTGTCTCAGGACCTGTTCTGAGACATTACATCATTTCAGGACCAATGACTTGGCATTATAAGCGACGCGATTAAAAAAATCCGTAATTCCCTAATGAAAAGGATGCCATGCATAATGTTACCACCCTGGTGCGGGACCACCGGTTTGCATAGCAACTTCGAGTATCGTAGGCGAAGCGTGAGGGAGAGCTCGATGTTCAAAAACGAAAGAATACCTACGTCAAGGAGGCTGCAGGGTACTGCTTTATATGGCAAAGTTGGGGGGAGGGAATAATAATAAATCGCCTTTAACTTAATAAGCGATCGTGTTTTATGGAGAGGAATACAGGCATGCCGCCGTATGCTGTCTTTCACGACGGGGTTCTGTGCAGCTGTCAATTTGCATGTATTGTGTGCCAAAGGCGCTCTCTAAACAAGGGAAGGACGGCAGATTATTCCCACTGGATACGCTGGAGCGGGTCCCACCGTATCCGTACCAGGAAACGAGTTTCTTCCTCTGACTCAGTTTAAACTGTGACTTAAATAAACGATGGGGAAGACGTCCAGGTACGTCCGTGTAAGGACTAACGTGAGAAGCATAGGCTACTTTGTATATGAAATATCTTGAACATCTCAGCTCATCATGATGGAGTCGTTGCCCTTTTAAGGACTCCAGCCACTGCCTAAGATTTAAAACTGATTCCCACGGCTTTGTCATCGTCTTTAACTCTCATACACTGAGTTGTGGTTCTGAATGGAGACGCGACGTGATTTCTCTCCACAGACCCTATTTATAGTTTTGCGCTTAATCTTTTTCGGTGGTCACGTAATGGTCACGGAATTTTTACATAACAAAGGCAAAACCTCCATTGTATGATCCACTCGGAGAGTACTCTTTATATGAACATTTTGGTAAGGTATTGCAATGTAGCGCGATGTCAATGTGGAATGAATTTTAGCGAAAAGAACAAAAACACGCGTGTTTCCTTGTAACCCTTTTAGTGAACTTAGGGTGTGTATGCGGGCGATCGCTCTGATCCTGGCAGGTGGGGACATGCGGGCAAGTTAGCTGTGCTTTGCCCAGTATGTGAAGTATTTTTATGTTTGATAAGTTTTGTGACCTCAGTGCAGGACACGAAATCGACGATATGAGTCTTAATAGTTTGAGGCGAGAGAGGAAATATATCCGCCGGGTGGAGGATATCCATGATTTCTGCCGACAGCTGTGACTCACGAAGGTCCCAGTAGCAATTTTCTCCGTCTTAGAAATGATTGGCTGAGCCGAAATGAAAAAGGAGATGAAAACGTCTGAGTGGCCGTCATTGCAAAGGGGGCTGCGACGTAACGATCCTTTAAAAAATGGACGCAAACTGCACAAACAAATCAAAGATATTTTCGTTTTATTACCCTGTCGGTCTCGCCGTGGTTCTATAGACTAAACAGCATCACGCATGTACGAAAGTCGGCAGTTGGTTGTCTTCCTGACGCCGTTGTTAGGTTTCCCCAGCCTTACAGCTTATTTTGTTGAATTACGAAGGAGTGGAGAAGCGCTTGGTGCCGTCATCTGCTCGCCCTTAATCCTAAACGGAACGTGCCACAGGGTGGCTGTCTTAACAAGTGAAAATATTGACGCACTGTGGCTTTGGTATTACCTGTCCCGATTCGCTTTTAAACAGCAAGTGCTGTTGATTCTGAGGCCTATTAGCAGTATGACTTTTTCATAACCCGATAGTGGTATATAACTCGGATCGATGCAGACACTGAACCCCGTCTTAACCAGGTCTGCGTGCACCTTGTAGTCTCGGGGGTATTATGAGTCTCAAGAGAAACTGCATTAAATCACTGCATGGAAAATACGGCTGACACGAAATGCGTGTGACCGGCAACTAAGCTTTCAAAGTCGACCATTGAGTCTGTTCGCCGCGCACCGTGATTCACTGCTGAGATGGAAAAAAGCGACACTGGATGCTGTGACTTTAAAATAAAATGAGTAAAATGTGCCTATTTCCCATTCACAACCAAAACACAAAGCAAGGAATCGGATGAGATCCAAATTCTTCCATCATTTGATGAAAGAGCAAAACAGGCTGACTTTACTAATTTACATACTACAGGTAATGTCGTGATAGATGCGTTGACGTTTGGAGATCGTTTGGTACTCTAAGAGCTGAAGTGATGTACCAATAGGCATTATTATGTAGCGTACTGGAGACATTGTAAATTCTGTTCAGTTCCTCGAGATATAGATTTCTAGTACTAAACAGTCAACTGCCCTTTTAAAGTTAACTGAGTCATTCTTAGTATGCAAACACCGTACGATGCACTTAATACTGTATACAGCAACGCATTCACTTTGTCGTGTTTTTGTTGTCTTTATAGCTAGAAAATCTTTTCCCAGTCACACTTACTGTAAGGACGTTCTTAATGGGTCTGACATTTAAAACTTTTAGTGGATCAGAATATGTATCTGTTATTTTAAGCAGATAATTTGTTCATATGGCAACATCAGAAGTGACATTAATCCCAGAGGGAGTTTGATTCTTGCTTGATAAAATGACGTATCACTGCCAGTGTCACTGTGGGGGTCTTTGCCACTCAGCAAAAGTCTTTTCACTTGTGGTAGAGAGTAACAATTTCACAGTGTTATTTATGACATTCATTTGAAAGTATGTTTTTCATTTGTGGCAAAAACCATGGAGAATTCCTTCAGGTTTCAGAGAGTAATGAGAAGGGGAAAACAAACCTTGCTTTGACATGACGTACGGGAATACACGTTTGTTTACACGTCGGAAAGTATTTTGTGTGCTTCAGGTTACTTGCAGTTTCTGGGAGGTTTGCAGCTATACGGGTGGGAAATGTCTATTTCTGCAGGAAGGGAATGAATGTTTTCCTGAGGGGTCACCTTTGATCTGACCCTGGTCACTCCTCCTTTTCCATATCCAGGACTACAGGGAGGATGGAATGGACCTGGGGAGTGACAGCTCAAGCCGCTCCAGCTCAGAGTCCAACTCCAACAAGGTGACCCCCTGCTCGGACTACAAGTCCCCCCCCAGCCTGGACCTGGTGACCCTGGAGGGCTATGAGGAGGATGAGGATTACCAGGAGTACAAGAAAAAGGTCATCGAGGAGTGGCAGAGCGAATGTGGGGACTACGGAGAGCAGCAGGGAGGCGGCGGAGGTGGAGGCGCGAGTCGAGAGCTGCTGAGGGGCCGCAGCCTGGCCGAGGAGCTTCGGGACGCCAGGGTGCCGCTGCCACCACTGGGTGCCCACACAGCCACCACTGTGGCCGCGGTGCCAGAGAAGCTCAAGCAGAATGGCAACATCATTGTGCCCATCGGTCGGCACCAGCCCCCACCCAAGACTGCACCCAGGAGGGCACAAGACGTGGGCAGGGTGGGGGTGCCGGGCCACACTTCGGGGGTGGACAGAGAGGGCTCAGGGACCTTCAGTACCCCGGAGCCTCCACTCCCCACTATGGACTGGGCCGCTCTGGAGAAGCACCTGGCTGGTCTGCAGATCCAGCAGCACGAGTCACACAATCAGAACCAGGGCCAGGGGCGGACGAACTACACCTCAGTAAGTGGATCCTTCTCTTGTGCCCACCAGTGGGCCCTGTGGCTGTTTGGAGCCTCAATCTGCCTTTTCAGCTCTGTACCACCATTTTACCTGAGAGAAGATGAAGGCTGTTCAGCTTAGCAGTTAAAGGCTCAGCGGCAAAGTTAGGATGTGACAGCATCGTTTGGTGTCGGGGGGTGGGGGGGCTCCGTACCCCCAGGAAGGCACAGCACACAAAACAGAGCCCATTGTTCTTAAAAATGTGGGCTGTGGCCAAACTCTTAGCCAGTGTGTGGAATGACATTTTTTCAGATGGAGATTGAGGGCTCTATTGTAACATTAAGTTATTTGTGGTTTCAATTGTCATGTTGTTTTCCGAGTTGTGGAGGCATTTGGTGGCCTTCAGTGATGGGTAGGAAATGAGATTGCAAAATATGCCAAAAACAGCTGGGAAATAACTTCTGTTGGGTCTTTAAACCATACAGTATGTCATTGGTCTTAATAGGACAGAAAGCTGCCCACCAGTCTGTCACGAAGTGCTATATCAAGCCTCGCCACAAGAGGGCGCAATTGTAGTATTTTACAGCATGCTGGTTTGTACCACTGATACAGCTTTTTCAGCAAGCCACTGTTCCCAGCTTAAGCTCATTATTCACGCGGTGGTTCCTATAAATAGCCTTTATATATACACATTGATCGTTTGCTTTTTAGTCATTGTCAACTCAGCAAATTGTGTTCCACTTGAAAGAAGCCAGGCCTCCTCTCATTTTGGCCCTTTAATGTGTTAAAGACTAAATGAGCTGCATATTGTGTGATTTTTGAGCTGCGTTTCTCCCTCTGTCCCAGCCTTGCCATGCTGCGGTGGGCTTATGGCTGTCCACCTGCACTAATCCCTGTAGTGCCATCAGCAATGGCAGGTTTCGGTTTGTGCTTTCTGGGGATCTGTTGTGGGAGGTGCATGACATCATAGGTCAGGTCCGTGCAGAGATGGCTGAGGAGACCCCTGCACTGTGACCCGGAAGTTGAGTACCGCGATACGCGGTCGCCTCCAGCTGTTTCATCGTGTGAGAGTTTTTGGGGTGTCGCTCAAGGATCTGGTCATGGGGGTGCCTTTGTTTTTACAGTGATAGCTAGTCATAAATACCCTAATAAAAGAGCAGTAAATATCAGGATCACGGCCAAACCCTAACAGATACGATCATTGTGCTTTATAAAAGTGGTCATGGCTTATTGCCTGAGGCAATAGGAAGATAGCTTCTATAGCTGGCCTAAGTAAATGGTGAATCGGGATAAATAAGGTATTTGGTTAATCCTGTTAGCAGCACTTATATATGCAGACTGGAGAGTTTGCTGCTGGCTGTCAAAGTGTGTGGTCCTTCTACATAAGAGAGCCTGTGCCATTGCTCCTCGGCACCCTGTATCTGGAACAATGTCAGTGGTGGCCAGGCTTTGTCCCTTTGACCCGCCGAGTGTGGCTGCCAACAGGAAGGTATGCCAGGAATGTGAGATTCGTGGGGCCCCAGGCTTGGGGCCGGCGTCAGTCAGTGTTTACTCCAAGCTTAGTGTTTAATGATTCGCACATAGTCAATGTTCGCCACCGTATTCAGTGTTTAGTAGAAATGGCCTCGATCTGATACCCACTATCGGTATTGGGTGAGCGCCGAGAGCAAAATAATGCAGCAGAAGTTCACGAGGGCAGGTGGAGTAAGAAACTGACCAGATTCCCCATCAGATATAGATGTATCCCGAAAAATCAAATCATAAAAATGCCTTAGCACAGCATACTGTAAGGAGAAGTGAGAGCCTCATATCTCATTTAACGCTTAGCAGCTGATAAAGCGGAAATTTTTAACATCGGAAAAAAGTTATATTGCTAATGTTTAATTCTGCGTTAGTTGCTTGGAATTGGGTTTGATGGCAACCATCGTGTTCAGTGTTTATTTCAGTGGCAGTGTTGAGGTTATCGTGGTTTAAAGTTCTGCACATTGTTTGGTAAGATGGAGCCATTCCTCTTATAGCTGCAGGGTCACGGGAAGGTGTGTATAATTCTGGCCACCTTACTGTACAAAAGGAGTCTTTGAATCCACCATCTGCACAGACTCCACTGCACACTCCAGCAGGGAGGTTTATAAATGCTGCTCCTCACGTAGGCTTCCGTTACCATGGGCACCGGAGCACCTTTCTTGCCTCCAGGGGTGATGTTCTGATGATGTTCTGTCACCTCCGGTACTTCCGTTAGCCTGGAGAATGGGCAGATTGTCATCAGAGGAAATATAGTTGGGCTTTCAGCTGCTGGGAGCATAGCCCACCCCCCCACCCCCCCCATCATGACAGTGTCCCCTGAGGTGCTGATAATCCACTGTCCCTCCACTGATGATTACCTCAGCAAATGACATGTAGCTCCCAGGATCTGACTGGTTTGCCGAAACTGTTATTAGTCATTATAAGACTAGTGGTTAAGCGAGGAATTCTTGGCATTGCAGAAGCAACTACCACAAACCAGCTGGTTTCTTTGAGAAAAAGGCTACATGGATTTTTTTGTGGAACTTTTTCCTTTGAGGGGTGGGTGGGTCAGTCCTGAGAAGACGTCTGGGCTTATACAGAACTCCTGTTCCGCTCAAAATGCGGTCAGAACATGGTGATATTTAAGGCTGATGGGGTGTAGTGTGTCTTTGATCGTCATGGAAACCTAGGCTCATATTCCTTTGAGAAAAACCGAGTCGCTGATCATCTTCGGTTCTCTTCCGCTCTTTCTCCGCCCACGTCAGAAGATGTCTGATCACTCGTGGCTTTATTGAGTCGCTGTGGACAGACGTAAACGGGATTGTGACGCATGTGACGTCAGCGGGCTGCCCGCACACCGAGTCAGCATGTGGGTGACAGCCTCTCGCTCGCCACACCCATCGTCAGCGTTGAGTGTCAGCTTAGATGTCTGACTCAGACCACAGTAATAACTTATTTCTGTCTACTAATAAAATTGCCCCATATAAGGTGTAACTACAACGTAGAAAACAAATTATTTTGATTGGTCTGAATAGATTTTTAAGCAAATGTACAGGCAGCAGCCTCTCTCTGCTATACCAGTGCTTGAAAATTAGATCTAAAAAGGGTGAAATAGTCTGTGCATTGTAGCAAGTGTAGGACAGAATCTTGCCTGTTGAGTATCCTGCAGCAGTCTGCTTTTAGGTTACACTGTTCTTAAGTTTCCCTTCTGCTCGACCCCAGTGAAAAGGCTTTGGCTGTTTGTGCTGTCTCTGTGCGGCCAGCCTACCACGCGTGCCATGGTGGGCAGGCCATGTGACTTTCACAGGGAGAGGAGAGCTGTGCTTGACGTAAGGGCCACTGAGCACACAGAAGCGCTTGGCTCTGGGGACGCTCCACCGGCGTGTGACATCTGTCGTCCACTCGCCGCCTGGCTACACCGACACGCTGGCTTTAAATCCTTCTGCTGGCCCGGGACCAGACTCTGGAACACGGGCCATGTGAACCTGCCAAAAATCAGGAATTTTAGGCTGAGGGCAGCACTCCTCACGATGAAGAAACTGAGAGCCCTCTGTTTGTGTGCTGGAGGCCCACCGGCTAGTGTTAGCCATTAGCTGCAGTGCTGCATCCATCTATGGCTGTGCGCTGTAACACAGAAGGTGTTTCTGATGCGTTTGCTGTGGCAGCTTATTGGTAAAAAAAAAAAGCTTCTCACCAAGTGAAATTGGTCAATTTGGAGGAACATCTGCAAAATCCTCAACCGCCTTTCCAACTTTGGAAAGATTCCTTTAATCTCCTTCCAAGGACTCTGCTAAAATTATCCATCTGCTGAGTTATTTCCCAGTGTTCAGCTAGAGCTGCTTGAATAGAATTTATAAACTGTGTGTGCGGGTGGGGGGGAGGTTTTGGGGTACCTCCAGTGCATGGGGGGGGGGGGTTCCTGTTCAGATCCCACCCCCACTGTGTGTTTGTGAATGGAGGAGGAATCGGGTGTCATTCCCTCTGATCACCACCTTACTTTTTGTTTTTCTTGGAACATGCAAGTAACCCCAAAGGAAAAAGGGAGCAGTCTGCACACGATAGCCGCTGGCAGCCAGTCAGGGCATGAAGGCGGTGTATATGCCCCCATCTGGTACAGGGGGAGGTCTCAGTAACCCTTCTGGGTCTGACCTTAGTCTTTTTATCAAAATGTAGAGCACTCGCATGGCTGTTATTGACTGCCCTAAGGCTCTGCATTCTGCAGCATGGCTGTTATTGACTGCCCTAAGGCTCTGCATTCTGCAGCATGGCTGTTATTGACTGCCCTAAGGCTCTGCATTCTGCAGCATGGCTGTTATTGACTGCCCTAAGGCTCTGCATTCTGCAGCATGGCTGTTATT
>JABFDZ020000132.1:132729-149528 GCA_019775955.2 Pollimyrus isidori | reverse complement strand
CCACGTGTTCCACAGCAATAATAATACTGGGCTGCCCGCAGAGGTGCCTGTCTGTAAATCGGCGTAGTGCACTTGGACAGCGGCCTATGCCGATACATTAAAAAATGCCAAATATCGGCCCAATATATCGGCCGGCCGATACATTGGTCGACTTCTAGACCAGACACTCCATGTCAGGGTGGACACTCAGCTTCTTCAGCTTTTGCAAACTACTTTAAAACGGACAGGCTGAAGAATTCAGTTCTTCTTGTACTTTTACTGGTTTGTTTCCTTCATTTAAATAAATATTTAAATATTTAAAAATCAGTTGTCACACAACCATGTAACTGCTTTTAATTCGTTATTAATTCCCAGTGTATGTCTTGCCCTTGACTGCTGTATATTATTATATATGGGCACGTGCTGCTCTCCCGCTCATTGTATGTTCTGTTTGTTTCTTTGGTTTTGCGTGTTTCAGTGCTATGACCTGTTTCTGTTTGTACTTTTATGTGGAACTTGCTGCCTATCTTGTCCTGAGGGTATTCCATGAATCAGGATTAAGAGAAAGTCTGGCTCATTTAAGTGGGAGTTCTGTTTCTTTAACAGTGTCTTAAATGAATACCCGCTGAGCTACCATGGTAAAAAGTCTGTTCTGGACCAGGTTAACTTTCTTGTTTAGTTAAGCGTTGTCTCGACGAACGTCCAACATTTGGGAACGGATTACCAAAAGATTGTTCGGTCAGATGAAATTCCATGCTCTCACTATTCATCTCATGTCAATTTTAATCAATTACAAAATGATTTAAATAAAAGCGTACCCATATTATAACTGAAACTGGAAAGAAATTGGTAAAAATAATATGAACAGGAAGATGTATTTATATTTTGTTTAGTCACAGTCTTCTTTGAAAGACAAGATATGGTTATTTGTGCAGAACATTTCACACAGAACATAAGAACTATACAAATGAGAGGAGGCCATTCGGCCCATCAAGCTCGCTTGGGGAGAACTTAACTAATAGCTGAGAGTTGTTAGAATCTTATCTAGCTCTGATTTAAAGGAACCCAAGGATTCAGCTTGCACTACGTTATCAGGAACACTATTCCATACTCTAACTACACGCTTCGTAAAGAAGTGCTTCCTTAAATCCTGTTTGAAATGTCCTCCCGCTAATTTCCACGTATGGCCACGAGTTCTTGTATTATAATTAGTGCTGAAGTAACTATTTGATCAAAAGCCTTTTGGAAATCTAAGTAAATGATATCATAGGCCTTCTTATCATCAACTTCCTGAGTAGCTTCCTCAAAAAATTCCAGCAGATTTGTAAAACAGGATCTACCTCTCCTAAATCCATGCTGGCTATCCCTCAAAATGTCATTTGAGTCCAGGTAATCTATCACTTTCTCTTTAGTTATAGCCTCCATAACTTTACCAGTTATACAAGTTAGACTGATTGGACAGATGCGATTCAAAGTATTTTACGGAGATCAAATAATACAAAATAACATTATACCATAAGAATGACAGTGAACATAACCCAGAAGGTTATCCCGTTGGCTATAGGGATCGAACCAGGAACTTTCGCGTTAAGGCGACAGCATAAAACACTGTACCACTGTGTTAGGAACTTGTAACAGTTACGTAACTTACGCAACTTTTTGCCAAGCTGACACTCTGGCTGTTTTTAGGGCCACAGTATTGCCTTTTTTAGCAATTAGATCTTTGTATTTGTCATACAGCTCCATCAGCAGCGTGTATTCTGCGCCAGAAAGAAACACTGCTCTCGTTTTACAGGCTTTCAGACTCATTTGGTCGATCTATCATTCATCCATTCACCTGGGCTTCTTCAATATTGTGGGTGGGCGCACTAAGTGAGACTATGCAGGTCTGTTTTGTATGAGCCTTGATTAGTTAAATCTGAACTGCGTTAGCAGAGCAACATGAGGCTAAGTTTAGAGATGGTGCTAGTTTGAGTCAGACTTTTTCAGGAGAGTCTGGCTTTCTTTAGCTACTTTCATGGAATACCCCCCAGGAGGTATCTCACTGGGATGTTCCTGGTTAAATAGAGGATAAACATAAACAAACAAACAAATAAATAACATTTTGGAGGAACGCTCACTCTGTCCGTTTCCTGTTATGCGGTGAGGGCTTTCCTTCAAAATGGCAGAGTTACGGTCCAGAAAGGGTGACATGTTGCGAGGGGCTGCAAAATAACACACTGAGCCAACGAGCTGATCTTTGGTTTCTCTCAGGATCTCTGCCAGACATGTGCTCAGCACCTGAGCTCCTTTCATCTTTTATTTTCCTTCTGCGTTTATTTCGTCCTCTGTTGGCAGGTCACATGGTCCAGGCCAGCACCTGTTCTATTTTTACCGTGGCACATTCCTCCACGGCCTACTAGTGCCTTTATTAGGGAGGACAAGGAGGGGAGGCTTCTCTGCCCCGTGGGACAGAGCGGGGGTGCAGGCAAATGGAGGGGCAATAGAAAGAGCAGGACACTTCCGTGCTCACAACCCCCCAACCCGCCGACCGTCCACCACCTCCTCACCTGACACGACCAGCTTGGTATCGCTTTCCAGACGGGCTGGGGGGCAACAGCTGTTCTCATGTTATGGTGTGAGAAGGGGCAGAATACTGAAGGAACAGAGGCTCCTGTCTCTCTCATCCTCTAGTCCTGCCCTGCTCGACCCAGAGGAGGAAGTCAGGGTCTGGAGGACACACTGTCCATTGAGGAATAAGCAGACAAGCCTCGTTTGTTCGAAGGAAAAGGAGGCAGCTATCAGCCCTGATAGATATCGCATGAGTTTGCGGCACTGTTCACTTTGGTTTTAATTCGGAGTTGGCTTCCTTTGGCTGGATTTGGTTTAACCTGATCTTGGACAGTTGGATCTGGTGTGGCTGAGTTGGCTTTGACCCACACGTCCTGCCTGTGTGTCTATAAGGCACGCATGTGTGACTGAGTGTGCATGCGTGTTTGTGTGTGCGTGTGCGTGGGAGGACCTAACCTGGGCGCCACCGGGTGATGATATGGATAACAGTGGAATGGATGATGTCATCAGCAGAATGTATGCGGTCTGCCTCGTAGATGATTACAAAGAGGTAAGAGTGCTGTGTACTGGGTCGGCTCATGTGACATACACAGACTGTTGCCTTAACAAACGTGCTTGGATTGTCTGGAAATGAAGGCCCTTTGTAAATAGAAATCACTAAGGTGTCGTCAGTATTCTGGATGAGTCTCGAACAAACAGTTGTGGGGCATTGCTAGGGAATGCATGCTTCAGAACTGCCAGAGTTGCTGATCAATGCCATGCAGCAACCCTGCTTACAGCCGGTCCAGTGGGATTGTGGGATACTGCTTACAGCCGGGCCAGTGGGATACTGCTTAAAGCCGGGCCAGTGGGATTGTGGGATACTGCTTACAGCCGGTCCAGTGGGATTATAGGATACTGCTTCCAGCCGGTCCAGTGGGATAGTGGGATACTGCTTACACCCGGTCCAGTGGGATTGTGGGATACTGCTTACAGCTGGGCCAGTGGGATAGTGGGGATACTGCTTACAGCTGGGCCAGTGGGATTGTGGCGATTCCTGTGACACTTTGACACAATGCAGAAAGTTTGACCCGTTTCAAGATCCTCTGGGGAAGTGGCAGTCTGGAGGTAGCGTGTGGAGAAAAACTCATAGCCAGTCTCAGAATCTATACCAGATCACGAGAGTTAAGTGTCAGTTTCAGGAAGTTATTGAGGTTATGACAGAGAAATTAGAGAGCGAAACGAAACACTTCACTGCTTAAACCACAGTCACTCCTACTGTCAAATGTAAAGTGGTTTCGCTTATATAGAAAGAGGCATGTTTTGGGTCAATGTTCCTAAAAGTGTTATTTGAGGGTAAACTTTTTTCGTTTAATGATCAAACGAAAAAACCCAAGCAAAGTTGTTCACATTACTTCATCCTGAAGACCCAAAAAAGCCTTGATTGTGTTCTGTGTGTAGCTCCTCCATCTGCTGTGTCGTTTCACAGCTCTGAGCGACCACGGCACATGGGTGAGGGTCATAGGTCACACTCCATCAGCAGCACCGCAGGCCCCGTCCCCCCACCTGCCTTAGAATACCGCTGGGGGGGCCTAAACCAGCGGAGGCATTAGCAGGTTTGAACATTTTGGACATTTTCAGAAAAATCCAGGTTGTGTCCTGACAGGACGTATGCATTCCCCACTTTGTCTCATTCTGACACAAATAAAATGCTGTCTAAACACCCTTTTAGACAACGGGTTTTCTAAGATGGACAGTGCACACGTTCCACTATTTTGTAATGGATGAATGAAATTCTGTCAAAACTCCATGCTGGGCAAAAGTGTATCATTTCTGCGGTGGGGAAGGAGGAATCACTCAAGAAAACAAACAGGAGTGGATGTTTCTGGTAAAGAACTGCGACCGTAGGACATAGTGACTCTGCTGAGCGTTAGATGAAGACAACCAGGCTTATGCAATGGCGCCAGATTGACTGCTGTGACTCCAGTTTTTCCCCAAGAGACTCAGGTAAAGCCCCACAATCACACCTATCCGAGCACCCTCCATGGGTACTACCCAGAAGAAGGTGAAGCTGCATGTGTCCCGATCTCCCCGGGGGTTTCCCTAGGGGTCTCCCAGGGGCTCCTGCTTTTTGGCTCAAGCTCTGCTTCAGTGTGGTTTCTGGACAGCCAACTGCTGTGTAGTGGAACTCTTCGGGTCATTTGGCTTCCAGCTGAAGGTCGTTGGTTTGAGGGTCTTGGCTTTTAGGTGTCTGGCCATTTAAGACAGGTCATGGGCTGCCGGGTCTCCCCAGGTTTCCTGTGGTAACGCTGTTGTGGGGGGGGGGGGGGGG
This sequence comes from Pollimyrus isidori, assembly GCA_019775955.2. NCBI lineage: Eukaryota > Metazoa > Chordata > Actinopteri > Osteoglossiformes > Mormyridae > Pollimyrus > Pollimyrus isidori. The sequence goes on along the minus strand of JABFDZ020000132.1, from coordinate 144,688 downwards.
TTCCCGTTCAGCCGGTAAAATAAGACGCGGCTAATTCAGGCAGCGTCTTGAAACGTCTAATTACGCAAATTGAATTGAATTACAGACTCCAGCTTCGAACCCCCATCTGCCTCCATATTAGGTCCAGCCCGCTGCTGCAAAGACATGAATTACCACTATTACCACTGTCAGCCCGGGCCTGCTATCACCAGCCGCTATCAGTCTGTGCCCCTGGACAGGTGTGATATCTTTACTCATTCATCTAATTTAATGGACAGTAACGTGACTCAGAGTCACCAAAGCATTTTCTGTAACTGGAGGAATGGTTATATGCTGCCTGGGGCTGCCGCCCCCATCAGCCCTGGCTTCCTCATCCCTCTGCTCACTGGTGCAAAGCAGCCCCGTTGTCTCATTTGCCGGGGGACTCATGAATCGACGTACCCAGAGAGGGCCGTCGTGCTCAAGCCGACTCATTTTTCTCCCGGCTGTCCTTCTGTCTTGGGGGGATTGACAGGCTTTCCCAGTCTGCTCACCAGGGTTTTAATTGGCCCGTTGCTCAGATCTTCAGAAGCCATCGGCTGCCCGTTCCCGTGTCGCTCGCTGGCTGCAGAGGCATGTTCGCCTCACGTTGTCAGGCTTCACCGCGTGTAGAGCATGTGATCGAGCGGCTCCCCCCCCCGCCCGGGCTGCAGGCTCTGTGCATATGGCCGTAGGAGTGTTCAGCATGCAGATGTTACTCGTTATGAATAGGCTCTGTGGGACACTTGTAGTAGTAATCATCAGAAACTATGAGGATTTCATCTTAGACTGGAGGAAGTGAAGAATGCGTGTAATTAAAGTTGCACTGCAGAGTGCAGTAGGTCTACAGTGTGTGAGAGTGCAGGGATTCAGGAGGTTATGTATGGTTCTGTGTGTGTGTGTGTGTGTGTGTGTGAGAGAGAGAGAGCATGCCTCAGGGGCACCATAAAGGTGGTGGTGGGGGGAGTTTGGATTATTCTGTTAGCCCCCGATTGACAGGGCCTCTAACCAATTACTGGAGTGGTCTGGGTTGGGGGCCCAATATGTGTAATGAGACCCCAGACAGTGAATGGTGAGTATGGCTTTAATAGATGCACACTTTGTGTCTTATACAGCTATGGGGGTGTGTGTGTACTGGAGGGAGGTACCTTAGGAGTGTGACAGAAGGAGTTTGCCTCTAGTTTGAGGAGGTGTTAATCACTGTTTATCTCTGGGCTCAATTTCTTTGCAAAACAGTGCCACCCAGTGGCAAGTATTTTGCTGACTTCCATTTCCTGTCACAACACGTAGACTTCTTTGCCGATTCACTTAAGATTGCACATCTTGCCAAGGTTATAGGTTTTTTGTTCCTCAGAGAAATGTATTTTTTGCAAAGCAAAAAGAAAAAAAAAGCCAGATCTTAATAGGGTCTGAAACTGAGCCAGGCAATAGGCGTTACCTTTAATTTAAAGTATTAAGCCGACTTGGACAGAAACCCATATGTCTCTCAGTGACCCATAGGCAGTGCATGAGCTAACCGGTCCATTTTGGGCAAACCCTCTGCCCCAAAGGCAGGTGGAGTCGTCAGCATCAGCATGGCCCACTGTGGAACCCCGTAGGCTACTCTGCTGAGCGAGTTCCATACCTTTCATTTATCCCGTTCTATGCATATGTGACTGTGCTGACATGGGCCCCCCTCCCTCATTTCAGGCCCAGAAGAATGAGAGAGAATCCATCCGACAGAAGCTGGCACTGGGCAGCTTTTTCGACGATGGGCCGGGGATCTACACCAGCTGTAGTAAAAGCGGAAAGCCAAGCCTGTCGTCACGGTGAGTGTGTGCGCGTTTTTTCTGTGGGTTATATTTATATTACATTGTGGGGACAAAATCTCCCCACAGTGTGATTAAAAACCTGTCAAAATTGCATCAGATTTTTACAAAAATGAGTTCAGTATTCCAGTCCTCACAAGAATAAACTCATTTTTGTAAAAATCTGATGCAAGCTAAAAACTAAAAATCTTGTATTTTGTTTAGTTACTTATAAGAACATAAGAAATTTACAAATGAGAGGTATTGCGTCCAGCGCCGTCCGCTCCTCCTGTGTGCCACGCCCACCTCCTTTACCTCCTGTGATTGCCCATTGTTTTCACCTGTGTGGCGTTGCCATCCGCCTGTCCTGTGCTTGTCTGATGTATTTAGGTCTGCGTCTGCGTCTCTTCCGGCAGACACGGCATTGACGTTGTTTTATGTCGTGGTGTTCGTGCAATAACTCCTTGTTTCCCCGTGTTCCTGTCTGGATCTCGCTCCTTTGCCGCCCTGCGCAACCCATGGACACAACAAGAGGAGGGTATTCAGCCCATCAAGCTCATTTGAGGAAAACTTAACTAATAGCTCAGAGTTAAAATCTTATCTAGTTTTGATTTAAAGGAAGCCAGGGTTTTAGCTTGTGCTAGACTAAGAGGAAGATTATCCCATGCTATAACTACACGCTGTTTAAAGAGGTGCTTCCTCAAATTAATTTTAAAATGTTTTCCCGCCAATTTCCACCTATGGCCACGAGTTCTCGTTTTTGAACTAATATTGAAGTAGCCATTTGGCTGAACAGCATCCAGACCCGTTAGAGTCTTTATATATCTGGACCATGTCCCCCCTTAGGCTCCTTTGCTCGAGGCTAAACAGATTCAGCTCAACTAACCTCTCCTCATAAGACATTCCCCTGAGACTAAGGACTCATTCTTGTAGCCCTACGTTACACCCTTTCCAAAGAGGAAAGTCCTTCTTAAGATATGGTGACCAAACCTGTACACAATATTCTATGTGGGGTCTTACCAAGGAATTATATAAACGTAGCATCACCTCCCTTGCCTTAAACTCCACACGCCTAAAGAGAGATATAACCCAACATTCTGTTGGCCTTTTTTATTGCTTCCCCACACTGGTGAGAGTGGGACATGGAAGCATCAACATACACACCCAGATCTTTCTCATAATTAGCTACCTTTATTTCAGTGGAACACATAAAATATCTGTACTGCATGGATTACCTTACATTTATCTGGGTTAAATTTCATCTGCCAGGTATCAGCCCAGTCGCAAATTAAATCCAGATCCCACTGTAGCCTCTCTGCTGCTAGAGCAGCATCTGCTACACCGCCCATTTGTCGTCTGCAAAATTAACCAGTTTATGTATTTATCGAGGTCAATATCATTAATGTAAATTAGGAACAATAGTGGTCCTAAAATTGAACCCTGCGGTACCCCACTATGAACGCAGGCCCACTGTGACATTGTACTCTAATAACTACTCACTGCTTCCTGTCTGTTAACCAGTTTTCAATCCAAGCTGCCACAGTTCCTAAAATCACTGCAGCTTTCTTAAGCACGAGCCCTTTGTAGGGGACAACATCAAAGGCCTTTTGGAAATCCAAGTAGATCACATCGTAGGCCTTTTTGTGATCAATTTCTCTTGTAGCTTTCTCAAAGAACTCAAATAAATTAGTTAGACAGGGTCTCTCTTTCCTAAATCCATGTTGGCTATCCCTCCGAATGTTATTTGCATCCAGGTAATCTAGCATTTTCGCTTGGATTATATCTTCTATTGCTTTTCCAGTTATGCAAATTAAACTGATTGATTGTTCTACAGTTTGCTGGATTTCCTTTATTTGAATATGGGCGTTATATTAGCACTATATCGGTTTCATTTTCAATTGTAAGATCCTTACCATGCTGCAAATTAGTAATTTCATCTTTTAAAGCTCTTGTGGAGTTAAAATATTGGGAGAAACTTTTAATGTCATCCATAGCCTCCAAAGAAATCTTCCTTTCGACATTATGGTTAAGATCGTTATATTTGGGATTAGAATTATGCCCAAACGACATGAATGGAGAGTCCCTATGAAGATATAAATACAGTCAACGGCTTACAGTAAAAGTACTGGAGAATTGTAGCAAAATTACCCAAGTCTGAAACTGTGGTTAGGCTCCAGCATTCCCAAGGAGTTACTCTGGACAGACAGTATCAGGAACAAGTTATGTCCTGTATCTTCAGAAAATGGTGGGCCATGCAGTGATTGTTTACCATCCTTTCCTGTAGGGGGCAACACTCATTCATGGATCATCTGAGATCTATGATATTAAGTTTCTTTCTTAATTCATGTTTCCATCTTGCAGTACAGTGCATTAAATACATAGAGAACTCGACATGCTACACCTCACAGCTTCTTAAGACCGCCCTGCCTGCGAGACCAGATGCAAGAGCGTGAAGCTGTCTGATTGCCCTGTGGCATTCGTCCTTATATAGATAACCTCTCTCTCGGTTACTGGAAACCCAACATCCCTAGAACTCGGTTTCCTGAAGATTATAACCATTTTGCTCATATGCACATGGCTTGATGTTGATGAGTAAGGGAAACACGAATGACACAAAACTCCAGAGGGAAGTTGGACTTACAGACACAAACTGAGCCTAAAGGCCACCAAACTCAGCAAGCACGCGTAAAGACGAGGAAGAAACTGTCGAGGATGATTAGTAACTTCGGAGAAACAACAGCGGTTCTTTTAAACCAATTTTAGGGAAGTGCTCACATGTCACCAGAATAACGGTACGCCCACTCTGCCGAGCAGTTATTGTAAGCATGCTCATCTAGTGGAGCTGGCTTTCCAGGACTGAAGTGCACTATGTACAGCCTGCCATTCTCCAGGGAGCCGCAGGGGACATTCCAAGCCTTATAGCGCAGGTAACTCCCTTTTCAGGATTCAGAGCTTTCTTGCCGAACGCAGCATTTCGTATTGCATTTATTAACACTATGACAGATAGATAGGGGGGCAGCGTGTGGCTCAGTGGCATGTGCCTGTAATCAGAAGGTCGCCAGTTCGAACCCAGCCTCGGCATGTCTGAGGGTCCTTAAGCAAGGCAATTAACCCCCTTTCTCCATGGGGAAAGTATCTTATTATTATTATTATTATTATTATTGTCATTATTATTAATAAAGCAGTCAGATCCAGCAGGAAAAAAAGCATGTTACTTAACTGCTTTTTTGTGGCAGACTTTGTTAAGGAAGCATTGACTTTAGGAGCTAAAGAATGTCAAATTCAGATTACAGATGGCTTGTAATTACAGTATTTAAAATAGTATAGCTTTGGCTTACCAGAACCTCCATCAGTTACATTTCGAATGGGCCGATCCATCCATTTTCTGAACCATAGTCAGGGTAGCCGGGGGGCTGGAAGCTGTGGGAACAAGGCAGGGAGCATCCCAGGATGGCGGGCCGAAGCATCACCTTTGGGCAGTTTGGTAACTGCAGTTAACCTCAGCAAAGCAGGGGGAAAAACCAGAGTACCTGGAGGAATCCCCACAACACTGGGAGAACATGCCAACCCCACTCACATGGAGCCATGGAGGAGACTCACACCCAGGTCCCACAGGTGTGAGATGACAGTGCTACCACTGCACCGTCCCCCATGAGCTCAGCTTCCAGATTTTTTTAAATCCTGATTACTTTCAGGGTATGCTGATCACCTACAAATGGACTACACATGAATGGAAAGAAATATGGAATTTTCTTCAAGTGCCTCATTCAACATCAAGTGGAAAACATACAAACATACAAGAAATATACAACATAGTAAGGAACAGCATGCTGGCACTGCAGTAAGGACTACTGACCTCTGGAACCAGGGTTTGTGTCTCTGCCCGTGTGTGTGGTGTTTGCAAGTTCTTCCAAAATGCCAGATTGTCTGCAAGTGTGAATGGTGCGTGTGCCCTGTGAATAAAGAGTGTGATTGTAATATACTGTAAGTGGTCTGGGGGGGAAAAAGAAAAAAGCAGTCAATGGGTTGGTGCCCCACCCTGGGTTGTCCCCCCCCCAACCCGGCATTGGACCAAGCAGGTATAGAAAACCGATGGGTACATAGTGGAAAGGTGAAATGTATATAGAAGAGCAAAATGAGAAATAACAAAAATAACATTAAAAACTAAAGCAATCGTGATGTGCCTTAAATGACGTAAAACAATGGCAAACAATGTGGATTTTGTCCCTCAGAGAGAAATGGTGGGAGGCCTGGGTGCGAGTGGAATAGGCAGCTTTTGGCTGTGATTAAAACACATGCTGCTGTATTTAGACATTAGTCATGAATGGAGTTTTTTTTCTGGGAAGATTTGTGTGTCTTCATACCAGTCACACATCCAATCAGAGTGCTAATAAAATTTAAATCCTCAGATGCACATACAATTGTCACTGTTAAATTGAGAATAGCCTGATGAAACTTTTTTTTTTTGCCATATTAGTCTCAGAACACGTTCAGAATTATCAAGAGGTATCCAAAATTAAGAACAGGTATCCAGTAAGGCTTGGCCCAAACGTACCCTGAGCGATGTAATTCAGGCCTCTGTCCCATCTAGAAATGTGGGAATGATGCCCCTGCCCCTCTGTCCCAGGCTCCAGAGTGGGATGAACCTGCAGATATGCTTCGTTAATGACAGCAGCAGCGACAAGGACAGCGACGGGGATGACAGCAAGACCGAGACCAGCCTGGACACCCCCCTCTCCCCCATGGTGCGTGGCTTCGCTGTGGCCCTCTTAATCATCTCTATGAACAGTATGACAAATGCATAAGACAGCCAGTGACAGTGTGGCTTTATTTACAGGTCACTGGGAAATGCCTGGGAAATGGGTTAATAAATATTAACTGGGATTTTGACATCTCCAGTTGATATAAAACTTTCAGTTTTCAGAAATGTTTCAGAGGGCTAACCAACACTGACATAATGATACATTTTTAAATACTCTTAGGGGAAAATATACCAAGAATCAAATTAAATTCACACAGCTGAAACACCCAGCCTGTGGCTTGCGGCTGTTTGCCCCATTTCGGGTAAATGTGCATAATGAAACTAGAACTGTGTGTTTGTGCTATTTCTGTTATTAATGACACCTGTTATTAAAGCTTCTAAAACCATCATAATGATAATTGTAGCAAAAACTTAGTAATAGTGTGATTGCACATTTAGGTGGCCTAGTAAATTTATCAAGGTGTCACTCTCGCCGCTAAAGAAATCCACCTGGGGTTTTTTTTAATGGTCAACCTAAGTTTATAAGTGATAGTTGTGTCTGACCTGCAGTCGACAGAAAGTGAAAAGATGACCCCTACCTAAGAAATCACAGCCATGTTAGTTTGAGTACTACCCCTCAATCTATGACATGTGTCTGATACAATTTCTCCAGCTTAGTTTAAAGCAAGAGAGGAATGGCTTTGAATGTGGACTTACACTCAATGAAACAAGCAGAGAGCTATTTCAGAATGGATGAAAATGTATATAAAAAAAGGAATGTGTGGGGAACAGGATCAGTTCAATCTAAGGCGTGAGTCTGTGTGCTTCTCTGCTAATCCCCCCCCCTCGCATCTCAGAGCAAGCAGAGCTCGTCCTACTCAGACAGGGACACCGGAGAGGAGGACTCCGAGTCTCTGGAGGACATGGACTTCCTGAGCCGGCAGAAGAAGCTGCAGGCGGAGGCCAAGCTGGCCCTGGCTATGGCCAAACCCATGGCCAAGATGCAGGTGGAAGTGGAGAAGCAGAACCGGAAGAAGTCACCTGTGGCTGACTTGGTTAGCCGAGCCGCTCACCTCGCCTTCCTAGCTGTTCAGCCTTTTACCCAGATCTCTCACCTGTTTGCTCAGCGCACCCTCGGAGCATTGAACCAGGGCTCAGACTTTTCATGGCGGGCGGTCATTACACATCATATTGTAGAAGGCTATGCTTACCCTGGATTACAGCCATTTGCAAATGCATTTCTAAGATTCCATCCCCCTTTTTCTTGGAGCGGGACAAGTGTCTTTAAGCGAGAGAGAAACTTTTCCCTGGAAACCGAGGGGGTCGTGACCGGAGAGGCGTCTGTTGATGTGTCAGAAACACGGCTCGGGCACTCGAGGGGAAATCATTTATAGAACTTATTTTCTTAGGGTTCCGTTAGCCTTCCTGATAAAATATTCCAATGAGCTAGAAAAGAAAAACACATCTTATGTCATAATGTAATGTTATGAGAAAATGTTTTTTTTTTTTTTTTTTATGCATGTAGCAGTGACCAAAACCTGGCATAGCATGCAGAAAACCCGAGAGTGACACAGAGACCTTCCTCATTTTGGTTTTCATCAGGAAGGCCAAATCAGAGCTGAGGGGCTCGAAGGAGGCAACAGGGAAAACACTGCATGTGAAATGAGAAGCAAACTAAGCAGAGGAGTCACGCCTCCAGCACACAGAACAGGAAGCGCCGAATGCTTCTGGCGTGTCTCCGCAAAGCAAAAGTGAAAAGCAGCAATGGCCGTAAACAAGAGGGAGTCAAACACCTGTGCTGGTCGCCTGACAAATACCGCTTGTTTAATTGTTTAATTAAGGTGAAATCCATTTTTAAAGACTTTGAGAAATCCCATCCGGTCCCTCGAGGCTTTTCATTGTGGTTAAAGCAACATGTTCAAGGAAACAAGATGTGGGCGTGGCCAGTGAGCAAGAGAAACCGAGACTGTGACAGAAGGAATGAAACTGAAAACAGAGAGAGTAATTTAGGTATGACAAAGTACTTGTTGGTATCGTAATAAAAGTATAATGGCCCAAATTATTAATGCTAAACTTCAATACAAAAGAACTAGAAGAATTATAGCAGATAAAGTACATTTCTGCACGTAAGAAGAACTGGCTACGATGAGCATTTCTGTCAGCTGTATAACACTGGCCCAGTCTATGTCCTACAACAGTACAAAGCCAGTACCGATTTTCTAAGCTTGACTGGAGGCAGTCTCCCCACTGGCAGGCTGCCTGGGAGCACATCAGCTCACTGACATATATACGATTATGTTAAGGTCCACAGCTGCAGTCATCAGCCTGCAGTATTACATCAGATGATCGTACACATGACTCAAGTCTGACCCCTGGTGACACAATGGATGCCGATAGGCGCTTGAATTTGTTCAGAAAGAATGAAGTCATTATAAAGACAAGTGTTCAGCCTCAGCATGCATTTAACCGGACCTACCTAAACATCAAAAACAAAAGGTCAAAAAAATAAACTTGGATATTTACACAGCACATGTCGCTGCATCATTGCAGATACTTTATTTGGTTTCAGTTATCGAGCTGTAAAATGGGATGAGAGTCCTGCTGGGTAAAAGTGTGTGTGTGTGTGTGTGTGTGTGTGGGCACTTTTCCACCGCGCCTGGTACCATACTTTTGGTACAATACTTCTGCTTTTCCATTGACAGTACATTTGATTGTGGGTTATGACATGGCCAATGCCAAGATGTGTGCCAACCTGCCTTTCCTGCTTTCCTCCAGCTCCCCCACATGCCACACATCAGCGAATGTCTAATGAAACGGAGCCTAAAGCCCACGGACCTGAGGGACATGACCCTGGGGCAGCTTCAAGTCATCGTCAATGACCTGCACTCCCAGATAGAGAGTAAGTGCACCGTACGTACTGGTGCCATACATGCAGCACAGAGCTCTGGTGACATCCGTACTCTCTGTGCATGTGAGCAGTGATGACATGCACGTGTCTGGCAGATTCAGAGCAGCGGGTCGGCCACTTGCACTATACATCGGAGAAATAGTCGCACACCGTGTGAGCACTTTGGCAGGCTGATGGTGGGAAAGAGCCTGACTGCGTTTGTGGTGTGTCTATGTCAGTGTCTGAATGGTGCAGGTGGTATCTGTTATATACTTGAAGCCTCAACAAGCTGAATATAAAAGCATTAGATACTTCCAAGGTTGGGGCAGCACTGCCAACACGTCATCATGCAGCTGAAGTAAGCAGCACACAATCTAATGCAAGTGCAGGCGAGGCGATCACACTCTGAACACTTTATAGACAGACGTGTCAAATGAGTTTCTGAAACTGTACTTATTGAGAAAATTCAAAAGCTGAACTCAGTATAAGGTGTTTTGCATGGTCACAGCTCACAGAAGCCAAGGGGTAGAAAGGCAGGGGAGTGTCAGGTTCTCACAGTCTCTGATAAACTGGTGCCTTCGTCATCCTGGGTTGTTCCCTGCCTTGTGCCCTGTGAAGGGTTGGTGCCCCATCCTGGGTTGTTCCCTGCCTTGTGCCCTATGAAGGGTTGGTGCCCCATCCTGGGTTGTTCCCTGCCTTGTGCCCTGTGAAGGTTTGGTGCCCAATCCTGGATTGTTCCCTGTGTTGCTCCTGCAGCACCCAGGATAGGCTCTAGATCCCCCGTCCCTGCAAGCAGGTGCAGAACATGGGTGGGTGGATGGATGATGATTTTAATGAAACATAAAAATGCTGTTGTTTTCGGGCTTCTGCTACAGGTTTGAATGAAGAGCTAGTCCAGCTGCTGCTGATTCGAGATGAGCTCCACATGGAGCAGGACGCCATGCTGGTGGACATTGAGGACCTCACTAGGTGAGCAGCATTTGCCAGCTGGTTGACTATCCAGTTTTTTTTTCCCCTTGTTTTTTTTTTGAGGAAATATTCACAGCAGGGTTCTGGTTACTTGTGTTTTTAGCATCTTCTACGCATTATTACTCATTGTTATTTCTGTACACATTTAAAATGGCTCTTCACCCATCCATATTCTGTACCTGTCTGCTGTAGGCATGCCGAGAGTCAGCAGAAGCACATGGCGGAGAAGACCCCGTCCAAATGAGACGTTTACTGCTGAATCCCTGCCCCATTCCCAGCCCTAAGCACCCCAGACGTCCAGCTCAGAACAAGGCCGTGTCTTCATTTGCTTTCGTGGTTGTAAACTTGCTGAAGAAGGAACACTTCTTGGGAGAAGAAAACAAACTAAGTGTTAGTCCTAAATACTGTCCGAAGCTTTCTGTGCAGTGGATTGGTCTTGCTTCTCTATCATTTCTTTTTCACCTTTTACCTTTGCCACTAAATTATACTTGTCAATATGTCAAAATGTGTATGTATATGTACATATACCTACACAAATTGGTGGACAACAATAGCAAGATAGGAAATGGGAGGAAAGTATACAAATCTGACATCAGAAATTTATGTTGGACAGTATTTTCAAGTTGGCCTCTATTCTGCACAAATAGTCTTCAACTGAGAAGTTAATTTGAAGGTGCTAATGGAGTCCAGATGGTACACACCTGCCTTGTAGTCGGGTTGTAGCTTTTGTTAATATGTTCACTCTAATCGTTCTTCAACATTTTGTGAATGTTGATTTTTCTGACACAATTCATTTCAAAATGTGTCAATATCATTTTCATCCAATTGTATTCAAAATCTTATTTGAGAAAAAAAAATGTACAGATATGTAAAATAAAAAATAAAAACTTTGTTTCATATGCAAGGGTTTGTTGTCCAGTTAAAATGGTGGAACTTTCATATAACATGCTTTAAGAGACATTAACTGCACATGTTACAAATTAACATTACGTCAGTCTACTGATGAACTACACATCCAAACCACAAATTCTACATATTTCTTCAACTGGTGGTAAGATATCTCTGCCATCAGCTGTAATGACATGATTCTGCTATGAGTCACAAAAGTGATCAAAATCAGAAACCACGAGTCAACTTTTTTGGCATTCCATCTTTCAAATAGTGGCATGCTAATAAAATCATGTTAAATAATATCCTGTTTTGTTCTACATCAATTACATGACACTTATCTAGATAAATGTAACGACTAATCACAATATAAATTTATGTTCCGAACTGTGGACATTTCACAACACCAGCGTCATAAGGCAGTGGTGTTTTTTCGGTTCAAGACCATCTATCATCGCATCAAGGACTTCCCAAAAGCACCAGAGGTTTGGCGGATAAAAAGGTTAATCTTTTAGTAACAGAAGCCAATTAAGTTTTTCTTCCTCCTAAAATAAGTCATTTATAAAAACACATTGATAAAAACATAACATGAAAATATATCAGTTTACGCTTTACAATAAACTGTTAAATAGAAGTAGAATGAATAGTGATGCAAGGACAGAAGTGGGACACTACATTAATAAGTAAATA
>JABFDZ020000132.1:108768-120698 GCA_019775955.2 Pollimyrus isidori | reverse complement strand
GGATGGAAAAAAGCGATCTCCCGGACCTTTTAGTATAATCTCGATATAAATGATATTGTGTAATCCTATATCTCGTATGAAAATGTATCGATATATTTTAAAAACTCGAGATATCGCCCAGCACTAGAAGCTGGTATGGTATGTTTAGGGTGAAAGTGGATGTATCAAAAGTTACACCAGCTTAGTGAAAATCATCAGTAAAGGGAGAATCAGTCTGGTCATAAATCCCAAAACCACTGATACAGACCCCCTTCCGAAAGCCAGCCAAATGGATGGCCAGCCATTGGTCCAGGAGTCGATTCCTGGTCATCCCTATTCATGAGCTTTAGACCACAAAAATCTGGCACCTCAGAACAAAGTTCAGAGAAAAGCCGATCAGCACAAGCACAGCTGGACAGAGAACTGCAAAGGTTCACAAGGAGAGAGAATCCAAGGCGCTCCAGCCCACAGTGTGTTATCCAAACTACTCTGACGACTGATCGATTCCTTTAGATTACCCGTCCCATGTTTCCCAAGATGGAATATTTGAGAAGTGCTTCTGGTTTCATTGTGAGCTCATTCTTGAGGCATCATGATGGAATCATTTCTGTAGCGAGACAGGAAAATATGTGGTTACATCACATACCGTAAACCAGCCATGGTACCACTACAGTGCTATTCATACTCACGTGGTCCATTCATTGATACTATTTCTGTTATTTGTGATAACAAAATGTCAAATTTCAAAATGATACCAAGAAAAATATTTAAATTTATTACAATTTTTGACACTCGACATAGTATATAATGCTACTCAATACAAATTATTTCAATTGCAATTTTGTGTGCAGTAAAAACATTACAACCTTTTGCAAACTTGTGTCATTATATCTAAGAAAACCTTCACATTCCATTGTCAGTAAAACCATAATGCTATTAAATACAGTAGTAGCCACTGCAATTGTTTTATAACTGTTTTCAGGGGTTTAGAAACACTGAACACTATTAAAAAATTATATGCTATTTTATATTATCATAATTGATAATAGAAAACATAGAAGTTTGTATCCAAATGATCAACACTAATCAACACTACCTCACAAGATTGCATGGATCTGAAAACAACCCATAGGTAAAAATAACTGAAGACCACTGTCTTACTGCAGAAAATCTAAGGACTACATGTATTCTAAGGACTACAAAAAAATGTTTAGCCTGCAGAAAAAATACAGGTCACATCTGTACTTCATCTGCAACAGAGTCACACAAATTAATATATTAGCATCTCAGAAATAAGATACTTACATTGCAAAACTCTTTATATTGCCTGACATGTTGGCCCTTTATATATTTAGATACATTTGATCTGTGGTCTACCATCTATAATTAGCACAAAGCTACAGTATTCCCAGATGCTACTCCAGCTACACTGTTTATTGATTAAGCACAATAGTGAACGCTGTGATGCAAGGAAATTAGTCACCTTCATACCACCCCCATGTGAGACTACTCTCAGGTATAGGCAAGTGCATTGATAGTCTATGAACCTCAGTGGTTAAAGTGAATGGGGAATGCGGGTTATAGAATCAATGCATTTAAAAAATCAGTATTGAAACAGTTGCATACATGACAGAATTGATACTTTTGGCACTTTCAATACTTTTGACAACACTAGTTACTATCCATGGCAGGAAACCCAGAGACAGACAGGTGGCATCCCTACCTTTAAGGAGGTCCCGAACTTCATTGGGCACGTCCTCATTATTGAGGGCCTCATACAGCAGTGAGGCGCTGGCTCCACCTTCGACCTTCCGCCGCCACAGATCCAGCATCTTGAACTTGCACATGGTGAGATCTTCATCTGGCGGCATTTCGAGGTCCTGTAAGTTCAGGCCCAGATGGAGGATGGCCACCTGCTTCCACTCCTTGCCCATCTTCTTGGCCACCATCATCAGCTGCTGATCTGTGACGGCAGGCTTCAGCGTCTGGATTCCATCTGTCGTTCAGCAAGTCTTAGTTAGGCCAAAACCGACAGCGGACATAACATCACAACATTCAACCATCTGTAATTAAATGATTTAAAAAAGGTACATCCTATATGGGTCAATTCCATGAAAAATCCCCCCTCATAAACACACACATGGTACTGTAAAGTGAACTATTTACCTTAACACAAGCAACCTTTGAAATGTACTATGTGGCCAAGCTGTATTATTAAAAGCCAATTTTACCGGCATCGTGTTTCCTCCTTGACTTTTGGTTGTCTTCCTCTGAAGTACTCCTACATCTCTTCCGTTCTACAGGACACACACGCATACCATATAGGACACAGTGGAGGTTAAGCAGGTAGCCAATATCTGACATCCGTCTTCAAATTCAGTATAATTTTGATTTTACATAGCTGCCAGTTATTTGCACACCTGAGTCAATGAAAAATACATACTTTTTTTTATTTTCTGTGGTTTTTCAGTTGCATTGTCCTCACAGTCACCTATGAGGGAAAGCAGGGATAAACAAGCTGCACACCGGGTGTACACCCGAGAACAGTGGAGGCTGGAAGCAGCACCCACCGTCTCGGAGCTTGGTAGTCCACACCGTTTGTTCAGAGTCCAGCTCAATGAGCGACAGCTTGAAGGGCGGCGACTGCTCAAAAAACACTTCAAAATTGAACTTCAACATGACGTCCTGCGAGAACTGCAGCTCCTGCGTGAGATCAACACACACACACACACACACAGATCAATGGCTATGTCTGGCATCAGTCAATTTATGTCCCCTGCAATCATTTCATATCCTGCCTCAGGTTCAATCTCGGCCTCCGGATCGCTCGTCAGCCGATAGGTCTTCCTGTCTTGCAGCAGCCTCTGACATGCGGCAGGCTTTTCGATTTTCACATACTTTTTTCTAGACCTCTGCACCTCTTTCTTGATGTCCTGAAAGAAATGAAAATGAGCTTTTAAAATTGCCGTTAATAACCTGGGATGAATAAAGGGGACTTTTATCTATTTCTGACCACCCACACTGAGGTTCAAAGCACCATTGCTCCCACACCTCAGGTCATACACCACCATAATTAACAGCTATGCAGTGAAGGGCTTATCAAGGATGCCCACTGCCTCCGCCCCCCCCACTGCAATTCTGAGACAAGCAGCAACCTACATTTATATCAGACTGGTTGTTGGTAGCCAGGAAAATGCGGAAAGTGGAAGAAGGGCGCTTGGCCACCTCCTTGTACACCAGGACCACTCCGTGGTGTTCGGTCGGCTGGCATGTCTGTACGACGGTGCCCACGGGGGAGAGAGACGTCACTGTCCACTTAATGTGGCTCCCAGTATGGTCAGTTGATGGCTCGATGAAGGGATGCGGATTCTTTACATGCAAGATGCCAAAGGTCAGCTCACTTGTCAAGTCTAAACAAAAACAGAAGCCGAAAGACAAGAATGCAGTTCACATCTGTACGCATGAATCAATGAGGCCACGTTCAGAACAAAATGCATTCAATGTAACAAACACATATGCAGCTGACTTGAAAAATGCAGGAACCCATCCTGCTACAGAACAGCTATACAATGTAACATTTACTACTCTGAAACTGCTCAGGCATCACTTCCCATCTTTGCAGGTTAGGGCACCTAAATTAGCTACTAAACGTAAATCGCGGTTTTTCAATTATTTCTGGTATTTTAAACATTTTTACATACAAAGGAAACATATCACAACATACCATTAAACATACAGATACAGTACTATAACCATAAGTGTTTCTGTATCTATTCATTTAGGGATGCCCTCATACCTGTACTAGTACAATACTGGGTTTGATGCGTATAACTGATACCACGTAATGACATAATATTAGAAGTGATTGATTGTCATTGTTGACACACCACAGCAATGAAATTTGTTCTCTGCATTTAACCCATATGTGACTTTGTGACTTAGCAGGGGGCAGTTAATTCAGTGCTTGGGGGCGGTACCTTGCTCAGGGTACCTCATTGGTGGTCAGGGATGTGAACCTGCAATCTTTCAATCACAAGTGCGGTTCCCTAACCGTTAGGCCACCACTGCCCCATTACCAAGGGAATCAGACAAAATTCCAGTGGTGTAGAAGAATTTCACAGTTAATCCTCGTGCAGTGAAAATCACAGAAGCATAATATTTTCTGAGGTGGTACGTGATGTAGAAAGTTTGAGATAACCCAGCCCTGCCTTCTGCCATATGTGAGCATATGGGTATCTGCGTAGTGGGAGCGAATTTAAATACTATTATTTATCCTGATGTTTTTCAATTAAAATATTGAATATTTTTGTACACAGTACCCAGCACTAATTGGTGTCGGTGATAATCAGAAAGTGAACTCGATCTCAAGAAAAGAAAAAAAAAGTGTAATCGTTGCATCCCTAAATTAATGTATGAATCTTACATGGGAATGTGTACTTTAACCAGAGGTGGAAAGTGCAGGTTCATAAGTACAGATCCAGACCAAGAATTCGTTCTAACTGGCCAGTTGAGTATCTGTGACTGTTACTCCCGAAATTTCCACCTATAAATGTAATTCAGACTCTAACAATCCAATGACAGTTCTTTTCAGGACCATTTATACATTTCAATGATGCTGGAAATAATGCTTTTAATCCTTGTTTTTTCACAAGCCACTGTCACAATGTGACAGGTGATAGTTTGACAGTTTATGGCACTACAGATATGATTCTGTCCTTACCAGCCAAACAAAGAGAATGAGGGAAGTGGATGGATTTTAGGATGGATGGATCACAGTCCACATTAAAGATAGGCCCAGCAGGCTTCCAAGAATCTTTGAGAAACTCTCTGTACTTGGTCCAAGACAAGATGGAATACTGGACTTGCACCTTCTGAGAAACTTCAAACACTAGGCCAGTGATAGAACATTGGTAAGTGCCCTCATCCTCCAAGACCAACCTGGCAAAAGGAAACAGAGTCATAATCCCTAGAATGGACAGAAAGCACTAAGAACTCCTGTCTGATTACCAAAGAGATTACCATTTATACAGGTTACATTTAAAACAGACACAATGAGACAACTTACAGGAAATGTCCCCGGGAGTTATTTCTTGGAGTTGCAGAATTGTAGCCTTCGTTCCGCTGAAGTAAATATTGCAAATATTAACTACAGAATTATTCCCAAGGTTAAATTTCACTGTCTTAAGGATTTTGAAGCAAATTAACTTAAGAAAACATATCAGCACAGTGGCTAAAGAATTGAAATGTATATAGGTAGTGTCAGTAATAATAATAATAATAATAATAATAATAATAATCATCATCAACAGTAAGCAAATGTTGGTCGCCTGAGACCCACCGGAATGGCTTCACATTTAGAACAGCTGGTCTTGGGTAAGGAACCTGAAGAAAGAGAAGACAACTTAGTCTGGAGGACCAAACTGGAATAAAATGAACCCAAGTTAAGTGTTTCCACCTTGGTCAGAACATTTCTGTCATTTGGACCTATTGGTTTTGGATTTTAAAAAAATCCCTAAAACATACCTCCTCCACCATGCTTTTCTGTTTCTGGTTTAGGATCTGGTTCTGTAAAACAAAAATCATGAAACGTAGCGTGACGCGCAGGACTCAAAACACCTACAGGGCAGCAGTCATTCCTTTCAGCTTGAAGAAGAATACAGGGAAAAAGGCAACACTATTTTTATGGCCTTTTAAAACAGAATCTGTTACCTTCACTGGAACTTGAAGGTTCAGAATCATCTTTTCATGAAAGTGGGAGAGGAGGAGAAAACCAAATCATTTGAAGCATGACTTCCGAGCAGTCAGAGATACGCCTTTCTAAATCACATCTATAAGCATCACTGACCAACATTTTAACCAATAGACAAACTGTCATTATGAGCCATCAACAGCAACAAGATCGACGTTTTGATTTTACTTTCAGTGTCGTCGTACTCAGTGGAGCTCTCATTTGCTGAAAGAAAAATGACAGACACAAATTATACACCTTTCAGACAAAAATAAAGATATAATTAACCTAATTCCAAAGTCCTAACCTGAGTCCTCTTCCTCCGAGCTATCCTCCGTACTGTCTGTGGAAAGAGAATCGGCAGACACACTAATGAGAACCAGACAACAGGAGGTAGAAGAACCAGTTAGGATAAAGACACTTTTAAAGGACCCAAGCCAGGGACCTGCAACCCCCAGTTCTGTAATTGGTCTTTTGTTAATTTTACACTGGTGTGTCCTCTCCCAGTTTAATAAAAATAACAATTCTACTTTCCCACTAATTTGTGTAATTACATTCCCATGGTAATATTTGTGAGTGAAGTTAAAGAAAGGTTTCATTTAGGTTTACAAAATAATTTAATAATAAATAGAGGTGTATATCGGATCGGTATTGGCACCGATCCATACTTACTAGCCGGATCAGATATCGGCCATATATGACTGATTCACATCCAATTTGGTAGTATGTAAAAAAATCCTATTTATTGATAGATCGATTTATATAATTAGTCCCATGACAGCTCTTTCCCATTTTAGATGTGTTTTTGCAGCATTTAACCAGAACACTATTGCTGCCACTTTGTCTTCCAGGGTGCAACGCTGTCTTTTTGCCACTCAGTGGGCAGGAGTACAGTAATATCCACCTACTGTGGTGTCATGTGCATACCCTTTGTAGTATGCAGAGCGTAAACTGACTTTAAAACCAAACGTGACATGCGCTGCACTCTGAAACCCATTCTACCATTCAAAATATTCTACATTTTCTATGGCTTACACAGTGCAAGAACAGGTTTGCTCTGGGCCAAACAAATCACAAGTGCAGAGCAGCGTGTTGCTTGAGTTGAACTTTGCTAACCTTTGACCACTGTGAATAACAAGTGAAACACTGATCTTATGTTTGTTCATCATTAATGAATTATGAATTGTTTTCCCAAGTAGCGACTATATTTGTTCATGATTGGTTCTCCAGTCATAACTGAGAAGTATTGTGTAAGACAGCACGAGAAATATGAAAAAGGCAACAGATGATTTGGGATTGTTAGCTTGGGCTGTTCTTCTCACTCACTGCATGCAAGTGGGGCTGCTATCACAATGAAGTGGAAGAAAAATTGTGGAGCATTTTAAGCATTCGCTACTTGCGCATAATCTCTTAGAAGATGTTCAAATTGAACTGCAAAAGCCTCAAAAATGCTTAAAACAATATATATAAACAAGGTTGAACAGTACATTATACATGTTTTTAGTAGCCTGGTTAAATATTTTTAGTATGTATTTTTTAATTTGTATTTATTTCGTATTTACTAGTATCATGGCCATTGCAGTTAGGTCTTCCACACTATGAGTAGTAGAAGTTGTCCGACTTGGCCGCAGTCAGTTTATACTCCACCCCTGCAGCCGCAGCCAGATGCTCATCATGGCAGCTGCAGACAGACCTGAGCTCAAGTCGAACGCAGCCACAGATTCGATTGCTTAGCCTTGGTATCCTGAATGTATAACTCATATTTTTGCATGTGAATTCGGACCATCGAATTGGAGCAACTTTGAAATGTTGTCTTCGTATTTTAAACTTCATATTTTTTTATGTGAATTTGGACCATTGAATTTTCGATACTTATTTCCAAAGCAAAAATATTAAATCTTAGAATTTCAGTGGGATTAAAAGAATGGACTAAATTCGTCGTCCATGTGGTTTGTTGAAGAGGAGTTAACAAGCTGTCGACCCCGTAAAGGTGTTGGGGCAGGACAGCACATTATTATTAATGATAATGATTCCTTAGAACCCCTACTTGAACCGGCATCATATCATGGTGGAGGGGTTTGTGTGTCTCCATGACCCAAGGAGCCATTTTGTCCGGGGCAATTGCCCCTGGGTGGGACTCCAACTGGTCTTAGATGAGCAGCCAGGCTAAGCGCGGTTCCCAGACACCCCCATCATGATTGTGATAAAGGAGCATGTTACCCCGCCCAGATTGTGGAGACCGGGGCCTGACACCAGCAGTAAAACAAAGCTATCTGGCTGAAGGAGCAGACCTTCAGGGCTTGGTCAGTTGGTGAGACTCGGGAAGCAGCGGAGAGGTACCAGTAGGCCAAGCAGGAAGTAGCTTGGACAGTTGCCGAGGCAAAGACTTGGGTATTGAAGGAGTTTGGTGAGGCTATGGAGAAGGACTGTCAGTTGGCAAACCGTTAGGCGACTCAGGAGGGGAAACCTGGGCTTCACCAATGCTATTTACAGATGGAATGGGGTACTGTTGACCTCAATTGGGAATATAGTTGGGCGGTGGAAGGAATATTTTGAGGATCTCCTAAATGCCACTGATATGCCTTCCTCAGAGGAAATAGAGCTGGAAGACTCGGGGCACGACTTGCCCATCTCTGGGTCTGAGGTCACCGAAATATCAAACAACAACTACTCGATGGTAGGACTCCGGGTGGTGGATGAGTTCTTGAAAGCTCTTGATGTTGTTAGTAATGCCATGGATAAAGTGTATGTATTGAACAAACCAAAATGTTTGATAGAATACCGTGGTGCAACGTAATCATTTGCAAAGATACATGTTTATTCTAGAATTGATGCATGCAACATACTCCAACAGTTGAGATGGGACAGTTTAGGACTAATGTGAACAAGGTGTGACAATTTGAAATTACTAGGCAATGTGAAACACGTGAAAAACAAACGGCATTCATTCCCAGGAGAGAATACAATAACATTATGAACTGCTGAAACAGTGACATCTAGTGGTGCAACTAACAATTTTTAAAAAGTGATATAAATTTGAGTCCTACCTGAGTCTTGTGGTGAAACATCTCCATTACTGTATGGGGGGAAAAATGTTTTTTTAAACAATGAGTACCAAAGAAGGGCTGCAACTATCAAATTTTCATATTCAAATATTCAACTGACATTTTTCCTTGAACATTCGGCTGTTTTGCACAACTTCGACTGACTTTTTCAAAAGCTTTTTCAATGCTCTTGAGTACTGTCTTGATTCATACCCACCATGTTTTTGCTTAATCAGTCATGTATTACTTGCAGGAGTAGTTGTACTGACCCCATGCAACAATCAGAATATGAGCTAAATGATTTTTGTAGTGCTACAAGAATTTACAAGTGGTGTACTGAAGTGGAAATTTTGACCGATAGTACTAGAAGGAATATGAATATGAATATTGGACTGGTTTTACAACTGAAAGTCCGAGTAAAGCTTCTTCTTGAACACAAACCATTTGGACCATAATCTTGTATAGGTCCTAGCTTTAGTCCTGATTGAGTAAGTCCATTTTTCCATGCAGTGTATTTCCTCCAGGATGACGCACCACTGTTTTTGACTGGGTGGGGGGGATCACATTTCAGCCAGTTCCTTGTAATCACCTTTTTGCATGCAAGTATCAGAATTTTGAAGAGGTAAATATCTTCAGCTTGAAACATGTTGCCAGGAACAAATTCCCCGGGCAATATCATGGGATCCTTGGAAACCTCGACGAGAAATATTTCCTCCAAAGTCTGAAGGATTTTGTCCCAGAATGGTTGTAGTGTTACACATGACTAAAACACAGAGAGAGTGGTTGGCATCCACGTGCCCACATTGTGTCCAACATTGCTGCTGCATGCTCAGTTCTTTACTTTTACTGTGAGGGGTGATAAAAAAAGAGAATTAAGGTCTTCCAGCCAAATTCCCTCCTTCTTTTAGAGCTAGTAGAAGAGTGCAGTGTTTTACACATAGAATGCCAATCGCGCCCTGGTATCACAATTTTCATTTCTTGCTCCCACTTCGATTTAATGTACATTGTATTTATACCCTTCAGTTTCTGTAAACGCCTGTATAATTTAGAGACTATTTTAAAGGGGGTCTGTTTATATGCCGTTGTCAACACATCAATCACATCATTACCTCCTTTGGAAATTCCTTTTTTAATTTCTGCTTCATAGAAATGCCTCACCTGTAAATATCTAAACAGATCCTTATTTTCCAGTCCGAATTCTCTGTTAAGTTTTCCAAAGGAATGATCTGCCCTGTAAAAGTGTACATATACCTGTAACTCCTTTCTCTCTCCATCCAGCACAGCGGTCACTAACAGGCGGACCGTGGTCTGGGTCCGCACCAAGAAGCTGTCCCATATGGACCCAGACCAATAGCAAAAACTTTAAGTTATTATTTAAAGCCTGACAGGGCACTTTTATTTTAAACCGGCGCAGCGTTTGTAGTCTTTTCGGTAGTGGTTTAACAGTATAACCTCCGTTTCCCACGCCAATGAACGTCAAACGCTTTTGACAGCCAAACAAGACGTATAGTTCAGCGTATGCAGCCCTTAGTCTGTGCTAATGTGCCATTCGTGTTAATAGCAGCAGCGAAGCTAGCACTCGTAACCAAAAGCGCAATGTTCCTAACGGACTGGCTGCGCTCTCCTGAAATCGTAAAGGTGAAAAGTTTTCAAATACAATATGCATTATATAACACGTTGGATAAATAGATGTACTTTACTGTTGATTTCATGTTCGTTGAAGTTTCTGCTTTTTAACATATGTACAAAGTAACAACAAACAAAAAATGTACGTTTTCATGGTTGCCAAATCTCAAGCATCTGGCACGACACGCTTTCAGACTCATGCTGAAAATCTTACGACAAATGTAATCATTGCATTATAAAACCTAAAATTACCTACATCGAAAGTGTATTTACACGGTTAAATACAAAAGCAGACTGCAGTGGTACCTCGGTTCTCAAACTCACTAGAACTCAAATTTCTTGAAAGTTGAACAAACCAGTGTGACGTAGAACTTGATCTGAATATCAGAAGTCGAACAGTGAACACTGACCTAATATAAATTGTATGCACCAAGAAATGAGTTATACTACAATGCAATTCTTACTTGAATGGCTTCTTCATAGACTGGACGATTAACCAAATAAAGCAGCGCAACATTACAGTAATTAACAATAAATAAACCACTAACTTACGTGTACTATTTGAGAATTTATGTCATTTATTAAAACTTTATTTTACCAGGTAAATTTACATTTACATTTACAGCATTTGGCAGACGCCCTTAGCCAGAGCGACTTACATAAGTGCTTTAAGAGTATCAGGCAAAATGGAAGCACATTGAGATAAATGTGGACAGACCTCAACCCCATACTACGTTAAGTGGGATGGACTATCAAAAAGGGGGAAATAACATAATTGAACAAACTTTGAATATATGGAAAAGAACTGGATATTACATATGCTAGATCAGAGGTATTTAACTAATATTTGAAAAGGTCCAGTTAGAGAAATATTCTTGA
Source organism: Pollimyrus isidori (assembly GCA_019775955.2). Lineage (NCBI taxonomy): Eukaryota > Metazoa > Chordata > Actinopteri > Osteoglossiformes > Mormyridae > Pollimyrus > Pollimyrus isidori. Next base: position 109,442 of record JABFDZ020000132.1, on the reverse strand, counting down.
AGCAAAGGTCTGGGAGATCATAGAATTTAGTGTGATATATATTTACGTAGCCTATTAGTTGCATCAACATTGTATGTAATCAGTACCTGACTGTCAAACCAAATTAATTCAGAACAATTCAAAAATGTTTTGACAATATTTATTGTCATGTGACATAGAACTTGGGTAGTTGGAGTAGTTGGAGGCCAGGTAGTTGGAGTGTGATTTTTAATTTGAGCTGTCTGCACACATGTAACAGTTCTTACCTTATAAATACAGTGGTACCTCATTTCTCAAACTTAATCCGTTCTGGACTCTGGATGGAATCCTAAAAAGTTTGAGTTCTGATTGAATTTTTCCCATAAGAATTAATGGAAACCAAATAATTGGTTCTTGGCCCCCCAAAATTACACCTAAATATGCTTACAGGACTGGCTTAAAGCAACGAATTCTGATCCTGACGCAATGCATTGTGGTTAGATGCATTGCGACCTCTCACCCGGCTGCACAAACTGGAATCGCCTCCGTGACAACACACCTTTTGCTCTTATTGGCTGAAAAGTTTAGTTATACACAAAACGTTTGTATCCCAGGCAATTCCGATGCCTAATCTGCTAATTCTCCCCTTCATCACCACTATCATTAATGCCTCCATAACTTCCGGTCATGTACCAACAGCATTCAAATTGGCCAGG